>JAWQRP010000436.1:0-28605 GCA_033557875.1 Quadriops clusia
ATTAAAGTACAGGTAGACCTATTCTTCTTATTCTAACAATGTCTTCACCTCTTTTCCAATCTCTCCATGTAAATTTTAAAAAACTATATACTTCAAGTTTCGTTCGAAGAACGACGGGTCTGCTAGTCATTGAATAAAGATGCTATTGTTGAAATTATAATAAAGCTCGGTGTCACATTCTAATTTTACTAAGAAAATGGTTTATCGTATGCTCACACGAATAGATACCTCGTAGAAAGAGTGCTTATCTTGTGGTCTTAATCCTATTCCCCCGAGACCTTGATGACTAATGTTTATTTTTGCCGTGTTTGATAATTGCTCCTACGGCTCGTTTTGTTCTGTCTTTCGTCCTCTTTTTCTTCAATACGTAGGTATTTATTAACATGAACGAGCGTATGAAATTGTACACTTTGTACAATTGCTTCCATTTGCCTCGAAAAGAACAAAACAACCTAAATAAAGAATGTATTTATGAAACTCCCATTAAATTAACCACTTAAACTCTTCTTAATATATTATTTTTCTTTTAAAGAAAAATATTCAGGCTGTACATAGCCATATCCCAGATAAATTAATTATTAACGCTCTCAATTTTCTCCGCCTCGCTCAAGTTAGTGCACTGGGGTAGCTTCCACCCCCGTACTTTAAATTCCGCTGCATCAAGTGCACCTAATTCGTACCATAAAGCAGGTTATATATTTGCAAACACGAGAGAGGGTTTTTGCTCCGAGAAAGTTTATACCCCAGCAAGGGATGGCCGGAAGACAGGTTTATGTCTAATAGGTCAGAGCATGCTGTGGCCACACAGCCCTGAGGGGTAGTTTTCTCCCCAGGTGGGGCGAATTCGATATTGCACCTTGAATTGATAAATTCTACACTGGGGAAATATTTACCCTTCTGTATCGAGGTGCTTTCTTTTTTACCACTCAACACATCTTATTTGATTAAGTACTTTTAAGATGTTATTCTACTCTATTTTATTTCATTTCCACTTCATTTTATTGTATCATATTTCTTCTTTTATTTTATTTCTTAATTATTTTAATGAAATTATCCAAAAAAACATATGTACCTATCATATCTTAGCATACCACGGGGAAAGCAGCGTCAAACTCATTCATTCACGAACATAGCTGAATTGCGTATTTCTGGCAATGAGTGTTGCAATATTTTTAACACATTACATGCATTTCTTTCTCGAAAATCAGAAAGACTCGTCAATTTTAAGTAACCTTGGTCGACGGCGTCGCCAGATTGGCTCCCGAACGTTCCTGCACAATAAATTTAGTCAAATTCCTGCGTCAGAGTTAAATCTGGTGATCTACTCGAATCGTTGGTGATCTAGCCGAATGGTGCGTGTCCTGAGCCTAGCCCCTTATCCATGCTAAAGCTACTTGACTAAAGCTAGTAGGCTACTAGACTAAAGCGTAGTTGACTAAAGCTAAATCTGTGTTCGATCGTTGTTGGTTAGATCATAGATCGGAAAAAGCATGGATTTGCGTTCTAAGCAAGGATTCAATCCCGAAATAACTCCCGTTTACTGTAAATTCACTCCAGAAGTGAACATACATACTGGATCTTATTGTATGTATACAGCACAACGACGTACAGCATTAGGACCAACGACATTAGGACAGATAGCGCTGCCAATAGATAGCATAGTTATCTACCCTGCGCCATCTCGGTAGGTGCAACATGAAGTTGAAATTTAAAATCTCGCGCCTTGTCTCATTTCCTGTGCAACCTTGTAGCCAGAACATGAGTTATCTGCAGCGCCATTAGCTTCAAATGTCGTTGCTTCAAATCCTTCTTTTGATTCAGCACTATTCGTTGATTCATATCTTGAGTCACTTTTTTATTGGAATTATTCCAGGGGTGGAGTTAGGTGAGTCATTTTCTAACAAAAATAGTGAACTTAAGTAAATATTTATCAAACAAATTAATTAAGAAATTCTATAAAGCATAATGGGCAAAAACACGTGCCCGATTTAGGTTAAGCCACGTGTTTTTTTTTCTTGTTAAGGCTCGCTTTTACAAACGACAATTAATTATGTTTTGGTTAGTTAGCCAGCCAATCAGCTATCGCTATTTTAAAAATTCCTGATAGTTGATTGATTGGCTAACTATCTGACAGATAATTGAGAATTGTAAAAGCGGGTCTAAGCAATATTATCCACTTGGGTTAAAATACGTGGTAAATTCAAAACATTTATTAAATTGTTTTTTAATATTATTTATTTCGGTATTAAAAAATTGGTAATGTCTTGAAGATCAAATTTATAGTGCTTAAACGATAGTATCTGTGATAGTATGTTAGAACAGATAATTATCTATTAAGTAAGATAAAAAAATGCAATTTTTATTAGCATATCGGTTGAAAGAAAGAAATGAAAATCTAAAATTGTTTTGCCTTAGTTCCCAATGAACAAAAAAACTTAGTCACAGTTTCTGAGATTACTCCAGTTATTCATGGGATGTGGACATATTCAGGGTGGTCCAGCTAAGAAGGCCCACTTAAATTACAGCGATATTAACAAAGATATAATTTCCAAAATTTCAGGACTTACTCTACGCATAAAGGACTACAAAAAATCCAAATAAAATTTTTGTCTAACTCTTCTACTTTTCGCGCGTGCGCACATCAAACTGTAAAAACCATAATAATGATAATTTTATTCTAATATCCTTTTTCTGCTGCTTATTCTTCGTACATCGATATAAATATTGTTGCAAAAGATTGACGCATGCGCAAGTGGTGATTACTTATTATACGGGTTTTTGAAACAACTTTATCGGATTTATTTAATAACTGTGAACAGTGAACTATTCAACAATCTATTCAGCACATGAAATACTAAAAAAAATTCCCATAATTTTTTTCTCTGTGACGTATAGTTCTTACGCAAGTGCACCTTACTATTAAAATTTCTTAATGTACATGGAATTTTTAATAGTTTTTCTCATGCCCAAGGTGATTCCGCGTACAACAATACCAATATTGCAAGAAAAATACCCAATTAATTCACTAATTAGTACATCTTTTCGAATCAAAAGGACGAGTGGTTTGGGCGACTGGAGAACAAGTGCACAGCGCCAGCGGCTGGAAAGATGGGTCGACAGATGTGCGACGTTTGGCCGCAGTCATTTGACAAATGTAATAAAACTTTCGTCGTCCTGGTAGTCTAGTTGCTAAGGTGCTAGCTTTTAGTGCCAGGGGACCTAGGTACGAACCCCACACACGACAATGATTTTTTTATTTGTAATTTACGAATGAGCAAGTCTCACATCACAAAAGCATTTATTTTTTGATTAACAAACATTAAACTTCCAATAAAATGTACCTAAAAATAAAAATAACAAAACAATTACCTAGATATTACAATAACAATAAAATTTAAATTCAATAACAATTTTTAAAAATTATAATATTAAAATGCATCAAATCTGCATGGCATTTGCATGTTTTTATAACCGCATGCATGCGGTTATAAAAACTCCATCTAACTTTGTGTAAAACGTTCGGTGTAATGTCTCTAAAAGCTTGCCGTATTCTAAATTTCATGTCCTCTGTTGTTGTGCGGCGCTGTTTGTAAACTTTGTCTTTAATTACACCCCAAAGAAAAAAGTCCATGGGGGTTAGATCAGGACAGCGCGGTGGCCAACGTATTGTGCCCCTCGACCAATCCATTCCTCAAAATTTTAGTTTAAGAAATCCCTTACGTTCATCACATAATGTGGAGGTGCACCGTCCTGCATGAAAATCAAGTTTCCTCGTTCCTGCAGCGGTACGTTTTCTAATAGAATAGGAAGTTCTTCTTGCAAAAACTGCAAATAAATTGGTCCATTTAATGTGCCTGGGAAGAAGTATGGCATGCAGGTTTGATGCATTTTAATATTATAATTTTTAAAAATAGTTATTGAATTTAAATTTTATTGTTATTGTAATATTTAGGTAATTGTTTTGTTATTTTTATTTTTATGTACATTTTGTTGGCAGTTTAATGTTTGTTAATCAAAAAAATAAATGCTTTTGTGATGGGAGACTTGCTCATTCGTAATTTATAAATAAAAAAATCATTGTCGTGTGTGGGGTTCGTACCTAGATCCCCTGGCACTAAAAGCCAGCACCTTAGCAACTAGACTACCAGGACGTCGAAAGTTTTATTACATTTGTCAAATGACTGCGGCCAAACGTCACACGTCTGTCGACCCATCTTTCCAGACGCTGCCGTTGTGCACTTGTTCTCCAGTCGCCCCAAACCACTCGTCCTTTTGATTCGAAAAGATGCACTAATTAGCGAATTAATTGGGTTTTTTTCTTGCAATATTGGTATTGTTGTACGCGGAATCACCTTGGACATGAGAAAAACTATTAAAAATTCCATGTACATTAAGATATTTTAATAGTGAGGTGCGCTTGCGCGAGAACTATACGTCACAGAGAAAAAAGTTATGGGAAATTTTTTTAGTATTTCATGTGCTGAATAAATTCTTGAAAAGTTCACTGTTCACAGTTATTAAATAATAAAGTTGTTTAAAAAACCCGTATAATAAGTAATCACCACTTGCGCATGCGTCAATCTTTTGCAACAATATTTATATCGATGTACGCAGAATGAGCAGTGGAAAAAGGATATTAGAAAAAAAGAAAAAAAAAACTGAACAAAATAATCTCTTTTTAAATAGCCACATAATTTTTTTTCGTAAGTTTGATATTAAAGGATAAACCTACTTTTAATCACCTAAATAGTCTTAAGAACATACTAGATGCCATCATCTGCTAGAAAACAGGCTATCAACAAGAAAGTTTTGATTTTACCAAACAAAATAATGTCCACCAACGAACCTATGTTTCACAAAGAAAATGAAAACTTAAGAGTAGTCATTTATAAGAATTCCAGGAATAACACCTGGACCGGTAAAATTATTTGCACTTAAGACGTTTAACTGCCATTCGTTATCCCCATCCATAAGCGAAGAAAAATATAATGGAGGCGTTGCTATAGGATGCCCTATCAGTTGATAAGCCAACCAAAAGTTGATAAGAGCTGCTAAAATCATTTGAGAGAGAATATAAGAATGGAGAGAACGGAAAAAGTCGATCTTTTAATATTGTCCAACATCAAAAAATTCTTCGTGTCAAAGTAAAATCATCAACCCTTGCTTACGAAACTTTCATAGGCTTTCCGTATGAAATCCTTGGATTTCTTTCGGTGTTGTTAAACAATTGTGGATCAGTGGGATAAAGTCTGTGCATTTTTAAATAGTTTCTACTTACATAGCTTGGAAATAATGGTATGTGGAAACTAACAATAACATTCATTGGTAATTATCATATTCATTGGTAAATTAAGAAAATTGGTGCGGTGAAAATTGAATTGTTTAATTAAATTATTCGGCTTAAATCTGTTTACTTTTTACACTAGTTTATAAATAAAAACCTAGCCAGGTTTCCGATCCTCAAGAATAAAGGGAAGACACTTCGTGGCTATCGTCAGATCCAAATTAGAAAAAAGTAGATCTTTTTGTTCCACTGGAATAATTATGGTTCTTAGTTATATTTATTACACATCCATCAATACAATGCCTCTTTTACATTAGTTAAATCAAAAATGATGATAACCTCATCTGACACCTCTTCAGAAGTATAAAATCTGTTGATATCCTTTTTAAATAACATCTGATATCTAATAATTAGTTAATTTGCTTTAATTGAAATAAATTCCGCAGTGTATTGAATCTTAATGTTTGTTTTGCAGGGAAAGGTCTACCTCTTCGACAAAGTATTCAAACCAAACGCCTCGCAAGAGAAAGTGTACAATGAAGCCGCCAAAAGTATTGTCTCGGACGTCTTGGCCGGCTACAACGGCACGATATTCGCCTACGGCCAGACGTCCTCGGGGAAGACACACACGATGGAAGGAGTTATAGGTGACCAACAGAAACAAGGCATAATTCCACGAATAGTGCAAGACATTTTCAATCACATCTATGCGATGGAAGAGAACCTCGAGTTTCACATAAAAGTTTCTTATTTTGAAATATACATGGATAAAATTAGGGATTTATTAGATGGTAAGTAATCAATTTACAGGACCCTAAAGTATGAAACCCCTTGTAACCACGAACCCACCCTAAATTATGAAACTACCCAAAAAGAATAATAATGATGATTCACAAACCTTATTCTGACACCTCTTCAGAACGAAACTACCTGTTGATTGGGATCTCTGACAACAAAATAAATACCAAACTCATTATTACTTTTCATTGACTTTTCTCTAATTTGATAATTTGTCTCGTTTCAGTTTCTAAAGTTAATTTAAGCGTACACGAGGATAAAAACAGGGTGCCTTTCGTTAAAGGCGCCACGGAACGATTCGTATCCAGTCCAGAAGAAGTCTTTGAGGCTATAGAGGAAGGAAAATCAAACCGACATATAGCTGTGACAAGTAAGGTTTACAATACATTTACTTATAACATTTGTACATTTACTTCTTTCTATAAGGTTGCATTTCGAATTTTACTTTGTTGAGAACATTGTTACTCTTGATTTTAATTTTTATGTCATATTTTAATAGTCAGCGTTTGTTCATTCTTTCTCTGTTTTACTTCCAGACATGAACGAACATTCTTCCAGATCCCATTCAGTGTTCCTTATTAACGTGAAGCAGGAAAACCTGGAAAACCAGAAAAAACTCTCTGGGAAATTATACCTTGTAGATTTAGCCGGTTCAGAGAAAGTATCGAAAACGGGTGCCGAAGGTACAGTCCTGGATGAGGCTAAAAATATAAACAAGTCCCTGTCGGCTCTGGGCAACGTCATCAGTGCGCTAGCCGATGGAAACAAGACACACATTCCTTACAGAGACTCTAAGCTGACGCGTATATTGCAGGAATCTCTCGGTGGAAACGCTAGAACAACTATTGTCATTTGCTGTTCTCCTGCTAGCTTCAACGAATCTGAAACTAAATCGACTTTGGAATTTGGGAAAAGGTGAGTTATTATGTGGGCTAATTAAAAAATCATTAGAAAATTGCAAGAGAATACTTAATTTAATTAAATATGATGATCAAACAACCTTATTCTGACACCTCTTCAGAATGAAACTACATGTTGATTGGGAAATCTGAAATTAAAATTATTAATCCTAATTAATAATAATTTCATAACTAAACTAGTAAAACTGCAAGACTTATTTCTATTATCTGAATAATTTTCAGGGCAAAGACTGTAAAGAACGTGGTAACAGTGAATGAAGAGCTCACAGCAGAAGAATGGAAGCGGAGGTATGAGAAGGAGAAAGAGAAGGTCAGTCGCCTGAAAGGCAAAGTTGAGAAGCTCGAGGCTGAACTTCAGCGCTGGCGAAGTGGTGAAACTGTTAATGCTGAGGAACAAGTCAACTTGAATGAGGTTAACGATGCTAACACACCCATCGCCCCGATGGAAGAAAGCACTGTCGGCACCCTTGGCCCTCAGCCAGCAACTCCAGCGCTCATGATAGGCTCCACATTAGGCCATGAAGACCGACTGAAACTCGAGCAGGAACGGGAGAAGCTATACCAACAGTTGGATGAGAAAGATGAGGAAATCAACCAACATAGCCAGTATGTTGAGAAGCTCAAGGAACAGATTTTGGAACAGGACGAACTTATTGCCAGCACAAGGCGGGATTACGAATCCCTCCAGCAGGAAATGAATAGGATTCAGCAGGAGAACGAGAGTGCAAAGGAGGAAGTAAAAGAAGTCCTGCAGGCTCTTGAGGAACTGGCTGTGAATTACGACCAAAAGTCGCAAGAAGTCGACGCCAAGAATAAAGAAGTAAGTTTATACTATAACTAAAATTGTTTTATTCGACGGGAATTTAAGCCAAAAACCCTACTAAAGTAGGCTCATCCATCATTGTCCGATAGTAATCCTAAGTACACCTTGCTTTCTCTTTTTGTTTTTCAGTATGAAATTGGATGTAAACAGGTGGTTATTAGCTAACTATTAGCAAAACTCTTTGATTTTTTTTTATAAATAATATCTATTAAACCACAAAATTAAAAATTACATTCTTTATTTATAACATTTATTTAAAAAGTACCTCATTTTAAAAGTAGGTTAGTACTTGTTGACAGATGTCAATTAGACCATAGCCGCGTTCTAATCTACATATTGTTATCAGTAGAAAGGCTTTGGCCTGTATATTTAGGTGGCTATGATCAGATAAATACCAACATTCATGATTTAAAAAAAGCTATAAAAAGTTAAGGGGAATTAGAAAAAAATAAATAAAATTAAAATTAGGTACTTTTTTCTTAAAATTCACTAATACCTATACACAGACTGCACTAAACACTTCCTACACATTTTTAATATTCATAAGTACAACTTGTATTGCCTTGTTTTAGATGGAGAACCTATCTGAAGAACTGATGCAAAAACAAGCGTCTTTGAATTCAACCGCTTCTGAACTCCAACAACTCAGGGACATGAATAGCCACCAGAAGAAGAAAATCGCAGACATGCTAAGCAACCTCCTGAAAGAACTGGGCGAGATCGGATCGACAATCGGTGGTGAGGGCACAGAAATTAAGATTTCCAATGATGCCGTAAAACTAGAAGAAGAGTTCACTGTGGCTCGTTTGTACATCTCGAGAATGAAGAGCGAAGTCACAAACCTAACCAAACGGTTGCAAGAACTTGAAGGCTCTCAGCAAGACAGTAACAAGAAGGTTACAGAATACGAGAAAGAGCTCGGCGAGTGCCGGTTACTGATCTCGCAGCACGAAGCTCGAATGAAAAGCCTTCAGGAATCAATGAGGGAGGCTGAGAATAAGAAGAGGTCGCTCGAGGAAAGTGTTGACGCCTTGCGAGAAGAGTGTGCTAAATTGAAAGCTGCTGAACAGGTTTGTAGCTCTTCAAAAATGATTCAG
Organism: Quadriops clusia; assembly: GCA_033557875.1. Classification (NCBI taxonomy): domain Eukaryota; kingdom Metazoa; phylum Arthropoda; class Insecta; order Coleoptera; family Hydrophilidae; genus Quadriops; species Quadriops clusia. Next base: position 8,923 of record JAWQRP010000436.1, read on the forward strand.
TTTGCTACGGGACATAATATCTTACACGGGACATAATATCTTACGCAGGACTAATAATATTTTATACAGGACTAATAATATTTTATATAGGACTAATAACACTTTAAGCAGGACTAATAATGTTTTATACGTTACTAATAATACTTTTTCAGGTATCAAGTGTTAGTGAGAGTGAGAAGAAAGAAGCCACTCAATTGAGGTTAGCCCTCGAAGAGCAAATGGATCAACTTCGAGACGTTCACCAGAAACAAGTAGGCACTCTTCGGGATGAAATCTCAGAGAAACAGCAACTCGTCAATGATATAAGAGAGTAAGCATAAATTAGCGTATGCATATTAAAGTCACATATATTAAATTTTGAATACCGAAAATAATAATTTGTTGATACTCATTACAGCTCGAATCAAAAGTTAACGCTAGCACAACAACAACTCCAAGCGGACTACGAAAAACTGAAACAGGAAGAAGCAGAAAAGTCGCATAAACTGCAGGAACTCATGTCAGTAGACAAAAACAATTTCAATAATAAACGCTCAATCCTGTGTTCCGATAACTCCTATTCTAGCCTCACCTCTCTTCCCACCTATCTCAATCGACCGAAGTCAGAGTCTTGGGCTGAATTCATCCCGTACAAAAGAGAGCCGAAAAGTAAATCTGTACCTAACTCGCTCCAAAAATCCCGGAAGGATGCGCTTAATAGACTCGTGAAGTTGGCGAAAATCGAGTATCCGATGTCGATTTTTCACATTCACACGTTGCATTTGCATCTGTTTATTTCATTAACGTTACTATTGGTTACGCACAAGTGCCCACAGTATCTCATCGTTATTTAAGTCAACCTCTCTTGATCAAATTTATATAAATCAATTTTATACTTGCGTAAGTCTGACTATAGTAACCCAATAGGTAATAACATCGGTCTTAATAATCTTTATCCACCATTTAATTTTTATTTTATTTTATATTATTTTTCATTTGATTTTTACTTTCTCGTATATTTTATTTTGTATATATATTTATAAACTTGTATGTTTTTATACGGGTTATCTCCTTAATTTAATCTATAGTATTAAAAACGTGATATTAATCTTATAAGCTCTAAAAAAAGAACATTAGAAATATTTTATTTAAAAAATTTAATTTATTATTTGTAAGATATTCCTGTTTTTGTATTATCTACGCATTCCATTGTTCCTTCTTTCTCTACTTATCCCTTTTGTCGTTCTTACAATTTTTCAGTTTTCATTTATTATTATTTTGGCATAATCACGTCACACTCCAGTTTGGTTACGTTTTATTTTATAGAATGAGTAAATAATAACAAACTTTAACCTCAGATGGGACGACAAGTTCCGTCATACGAATAATTGTTTTCGTTTTAGAGAAACGCACCAGTATTATTTTTTTATTATCGGTCTTAACCGGACATTCCTAAAGGAATTCAAGAATACTAAAGTGCATTTAATTCTAATATTGGAAAATATAGATAAACTTAGATGTAATTTACACTGTAGAAAGTGCATGTTGTACAAGACAAATTTATACATAATGTACATTATGTTGTAAAAAAAATTGTTGCCTGATTAAAGCAAAAATATTTTTACAACCAACAAAAAAAAATGTCGATATTTTTAGACAATACGTTTTCTATATTTATTTTTGAAATGATTAAATTACCGAGTATGTGCTATACTAAACATTGTTCAATTTCGTGTGTATCTTTTTTCTAAAAAGGTACAAGCTATGAATATATTGTATTACAATAATAATAATAACTGTAAATAAATAAAAAGCTTTTTGCTATGTATATATTGTTGCTATTGAGGCTACCATGTTATGGGGCCATGACTTCCAGTCTCGTTGTTATGTACTTGTTAATTACGTTAAGCATAATAAAAAAGTCAGTAGTTGTTAGAAAGTCGAAGATGTGCGGCGCGATAAAATGAAACCTAACCAAACACTCTCCGAGAGCGTGATGTGGAGTTATGCTCAAAATGCAATATGTTATGCAGTTCAACAAATGAGAGACGAGAGCAAGCCCGGAAAGACCTGAAAGGACTCGAGGACACCGTCTCCAAGGAACTTCAGACGTTACATAACTTAAGGAAACTCTTCGTACAAGACTTGAAGGTTAATATTTATTCATCGCACTTCCACGCTTTTCTTCCTGTTTTGTTTGTTTTTTAATGTCGCTTTTTGTCTGGGTAGGCTCGAATCAAGAAGGCCATCACTTCAGAGGAAAATGAAGAGGATGGAGGCTCTTTAGCTCAAAAGCAGAAGATTTCGTTCTTGGAAAACAACTTGGATCAATTGACAAAGGTTCACAAGCAATTGGTTCGGGATAACGCGGATTTACGATGTGAATTGCCTAAGTTAGAGAAACGTCTAAGAGCCACGATGGAAAGGGTTAAAGCCCTCGAGACAGCCCTAAGGGAAGCCAAGGAAGGTGCTATGCGTGATCGAAAGAGGTATGTTTTCAGCTTATAATTGTTTTATACAAATTTCTTATAAGGTCTTAACGTGGTGAAAACATTCGGACTTTAAGGTGGGGATGCTGTATTATGAAAATTAGCAAAGTTTAAAGAATGTTTTTTTTTTAAATAAAGGGAGATAAATTTTGTTAATTTCGTAGTTGAAAAATAATGGAAAGTGGCTTTTATTTCTTAAACTTTCAATTAATGTTTCGCAGAATATTGTGTAAAATATACAAAATTCGAAATTGACAACAGGTAGCCATATGTGGGTCGCTTGATAGGTCTGGTAAAAAGGCAATAAAACAACATATTTTTACATTTATTCATATATTGGATTGTTTTTCTTCTTGGACTGTTTTACTAGATGTTGAAAATTTTTTTCTTAGGAAAAAGCCCTTAAATTGAAACGAACTATTCGTTTTATTTCATTTTATTAAATTAATAGACTGCCTACGATACATTGGGTTTCGCGAGAGACATCTCCGCTTCTTCAGAGGCTTGACAAAAGTTTCTTAAATAAATTATAATTCTTGAGGCAAAACATTAAAATATTATAAACACTGCATTACTAACTTAAAAACTAAGGTATTTAATTTGTTTTTGACTATATTTTGATAGTGATGGTTTAATAATTTTTCAGATTATTGATTAAAATTAAATATTCGTGCATCTTCCTCACAACAACAAATTCATTTTAATCAATAATCCGAAAAATTATTAAACCATCACTATCAAAATGTAGTGAGAAACAAATTAAATACCTTAGTTTTTAAGTTAGTAATGTAGTGTTTATAATATTTTAGTGTTTTGCCTCAAGAATTATAATTTATTTAAGAAACTTTTGTAACGTCAAGCCTCTGAAGAAGCGGAGATGTCTCTCACGAAATGCATTGTAGCGTAAAGACAGTCTATTAATTTAATAAAATGAAATAAAACGAATAGTTCGTTTCAATTTAAGGACTTTTTCCCAAGAAAAAAATTTTCTACATTTATTCACATATCCTCCTTTTAACTCCATTTGCTGAAATCCGCAGTAGCGAATTATTTTTATTGCCATGCTGAAAAACAACTTTTCTCCGAAACATTTTGCCCACATTTCTGCATATAAATGGAAGAAAGTATTTAATACTATGCTTCTGTGATTATTTGACCCTTTTGCAAGTAAGGCTACATACATACAATTTTTAATCGGCCAACTGTTTAGTTGTACGTTAAAAGTCCATTGATTTAAATAGGAGTGCGTACACTATCAACCCGATAGTTGGCCGCCAGAATAATAATAAAGCCTCACCGATCGACTTTTGACCAAAAAGTTGGGCACCTATCGGGCGATTTTTTTGTCAAAGACAGTATATTGGGGGGTGCGCGTAAATTCAACTAAACAGTCGTTCTGGTCGAATGATTCTTAAAAGGGAAATCTCTGCGACAACTGTATGCGCACCTTAACAACTAAACAGTTTAGTCGGTGTAAAATTGTAAGGCTCAACGATTTCAACTCAATAGTTTAGTTGTTTTGAAAATCATATGTATGCACCTGGCCTAATCAATAAAGGTGATCCTTTAGGAAGGTCGAAAAACCTGGCCGAGTGATAAATTAATAAAAAAATGAGGCAGCCTTTGAATGGCTTAAGTAACCTTTACTTAATAAAAATATAAAACAAGAAAAGAAAATACCAACAGCCTACTTTCATTTTTTTTTTATTTATTTGATATTTAGATATCAGTACGAAGTGGACCGAATTAAAGAAGCCGTTCGGCAGAAGAATCTAGCCAGACGAGGTCCTGTAGCACAAATTGCAAAACCCATCCGAGCTGGGCAGCAACACCACACTGTGATGACTGGGGGAGCTGGAATTCGGACTGGACCGTCATCGTCAATGCCGAGAGGGACTAATGATGATGCACAAAAACGCAAATCCATTATCGTAGGCAATAAAGGTGATATTCTTCTCCAAACATAAAGAACTAAATTCAAAATTCTTCATTTCCTTGATAATACAAATACTTTCTCTATTCCAGATGAAAGTTGAACACTTTGCCACGAATCTTCATGACATACAAACCAAACACTCTGTCAAGTAATACCAAATTTACGCTGATACATCTAATTCTACTGTTGTCACAGCTTCTCGCCTGCTCTAATCCCCTTGTTGTTAAGTTATGCCCATTTCCCTTTATACGTTAAAAAAAAGATGCAAAAGTTTCTTAGTGACATTTTTGAGCAGGCGAGAAGCTATTTTAATGTGCTTAAAAGCTTAGTTACTGTAGATTAAGGTGCACTCTTGTAATAATCAATTTTTAAAGTCATAAAAATCAAATTTTAGGTACAATCTAATGTAATAAACAATATTGCATTTTTTTTTTTATTTTAAACTTGGAATTTAATTCTATCTAAATTTAATAATCAATTATAAAACACCAATACTATATTCAAAATTGTATTCCTCGTACTTACTAAAATTTGATGTGAAAAATATCCAAGTAAAATAGTAAAACTGAGTTGCAAAGAAACTCGAAATGACTAAAGAAAATACTAACGAAAACATGAATTATGAAGAAAACAATTCAAATTTTACGTAAATCACTATGGTGTTCTTTTGCCAAGCTTAGGTGGTTGTACCCCCAGTAAAAAAGTTGTATCGTCACTATTTATAATTAATTGTATTTGCTGTGTACATCATACATATTATATAAAAAAAAACTGTGTTAAATATTTTTATTAATGGTAATGGTATAGCAAATATTTATTTTTAAACTGTGTTATTTTGTTTTCTCGCCTATTGCATTATTAGACCAATGTTTTATTTAAACTTGCATACATATATTTATCTTTTTTTTTAGATAACACAATTTAAAGAAATAGAAAATTTTAATAAAAACGGCTTAGTATAAAAAAGTGCTAACAATACACCAACCTACCTAATAGCGTTAATTAGCACATTTTGTTTAGTTATAAATAAGTTAGTAAAATTCCTTTTATAGTGATAATTTTAAATCACCCCTCCCCCAACCTTATTAATGTATGATTTAAATGTACAGCTAACATTTTCATTCTCACTTACCCTATTTATATAATTATAAGTTGTACATTTTATTTCTTCATCTCTGTTTATTACAATTATTTACTTTACAACTTGTAGATATAGCGTTTTATAACTAATTACTACAGGAATTGAATTATTTTATTTCGAATTAAGTTGACTTGCGGCCGATGAAGTTTAACTTGACAGGATCAAATTCAAATAATTCGGACGCCGGCAAGTCTTCGAAACTATCCTGCACGCTTCTAGAAAGTGCAATCGGGATAAAAAATGCATTCTCCTTGGGTTTACTAAGTATGTGATATCCTTTCTATAACCACTTTTTTTTATTATATTACTAAATAACATTCTGTTTAAGTCTAAGTCACCTAAGGCACATGAATGTGCCTAAAGTTATTGCTTTATATGCCGCGAGAAGACAAAAAATGCTGAAAAAATTCTTGCAGCTGTCAAACTTGTATAATGAAGAACTTTGATTTGTGAAACGAAGGTATTTCGGTGGTTTTTATACATGTATAAGAGAGAAAATTTCAATGTGCATTATTTATTCTAAAGGAGCTCTGTATTCTTATTTTAAATGCATGAAGTAAGTTCTGTTCTCGGTTCAGTTTTCTGCGAACATTTTTTAAGGACTTGTGATTTAATTTTTCTGTTATGTAGATATTTGTAGTGGACGCTACTCAACTGTCTTTTTAAATGAATCGATGATGCAATTCTTTAAATAGTTGTAATATTTGATAGTGGCTTAAGTCAATGATGCAATTTATTTATTTATGATGGAAACTATATTCTAATAAACTAAGGAAAAAATATGTTGGTGTTATTTAATACCTTCTTAAAATAGTTGTGAAAAATGGATTAAGAATTTAGTTTGAGGGAGAAAAACAATGTTTTATTGACATTGCAGAATGTTTTATTGTGCTGATATCGAATTATTCATTTGGATTTACATGCACATATACACGTGCTCGTATTTCTAAAGTATTTTCAGCGGTTACACATTCAAATAGTTCGTCATGTGATGCAAACTGAGAAACATAGTATGTCAAATAGCTGTTATTTTCAGGTTTATTAAATGTCACGTCCTTTCCTTTTATGTTGCGTGAGTAAATGTTGTTTTCACCCATTGCTTTCAACACTACTGTTCCAGGAAATGGCCAAACGAGTGTGTTATTGTCGTATTGACTAGGCAGAAAACGCACATCTATGCCAACGGAATCCTTGCCATCTTGGAAATGAATGTTCAGCTAAAAGTTTTAAAAAGTTATTTAAGCATAATAATTAGATTGAGTATTTACTTGAAATTTATAACCATATGGTCCATAGAAAACAGGAGACAATTCTTTTTGGTTTGAAGTCAATTTGCGCTCGATGTTGTTAATTATCCAATTTAAGCCAATGTCTAGATCAGGAATTTTTTGCATTGGTGCTAGAGTTACCATGGTATCTTGCTGTTTTAAACAAGCAATCTCATTCTTCAATTCTGTAATTTTAGTCGTATTTGCCGCTATTTCAAACTTACGGTCAGCAATTTCATTCTTCTGCATTGTAATGTAACTATTCTGAGCTGAAACTATAAAACCTTGTGCTTGGATTTTTGACTCTAGAGAAGTTATAATAGTTTTCTGGGTAATTAACTGATTTAAGAGTAATGTCATATGCTTCTCTACGTTTGCAGCGACATGTTTCTGAACATCCTCTGATGATCCCCGAAAGACACAACCTGCTTCTTTGTAAGTGCACGAAGTAAAATTTTTACAATTATCCATGTGCTGTTTTAGGTCTCTTCTTGGAATCAACGGATTACCACAATCGAAGGGGCAATGCTCTGGGACCATTAGACATTCCTTGTAATGCTGTATGATGATCCCGATGGTAAATTTTTCTCGACAAAATTTGCAGACCAATTTTTTATTGCAGAGAGTGGCTGACTGTTAAAAGGTATGTTTTATTTAATAATTTCTACATATTTCTATAAGAAGAGTTGCTATATTTTTTATTTCAATATTTGCAAACTTATGTAAGTAAATGCTCTGAATTGCTCATGATTTATTTAAGAAATGGAATTAAAACAAAAATCCTCTTATTGAGGGTGGCCATAACTGAATATTTTACCTACCCATTATAACCACGAATAAATGAGTTTCATAGTTTTGCTCGTACAATCAGTGATAATCTGTTGATTATTTTAACCTAAGAGTAACAGCGTGGGTAAAAAGTGAAGTCTGGTTAAAATGACATTCCGACGTTGTTACTTTTGGCTTAAAATTAATTAGTTAAACAACATGTTATATTGTGTGACTTTTAATGAACAAGAATAAATCACAAATTGAACACTCACTTTTAGACTTGTGAGATAATTAAAATAGTGTTTTCGGTCAACTAAAAAAATTTATTTTCTCAATAAACATTTCTTTTTGATACGATGAACCTGATATCGTTGGTACAGTTGTAATGATTATATTTAAGAAAAAATGATAATAGATGGTACAGTGAAACGTTGATTATTCGTTCCCGCGAGTTTAGTATTCCCACATATATTGTCAATTGCTCATGGTCCCAACAATAATTATGTAATCAATGTAATTAAAATCCGCATTTATCATTTGTCTTATCATGTTCTACCACATTCTTTATTCTGATGGTCTTGATACTCTTCAAAAGTTTAATATCATTTTTTCATTATAGCCTTTTGTTATTGTTTAATATCCGGGTGTAAATATGTATAGACAGAAAAAGTGTTTCCAAAATATCCAGAGTTTGCTTAATAGTTTGAAAATTAGATTTTATTCTATTCAGAGTAATAATTATCATCAAAGGAAAATTGTCGACTTTAAGAAAACTATAAATTAATTTCTTTTAATTAGTTTACAAAATTTATGTATATATTAATATATTATTATAAATAAATCAGTTTTCTTTACACATAATTACTTATTTCTAATTTGTTTATGTTAGCCCGGTATAATCGCTATCCCGTAATAATCATTTCGTCTAACCGATTCCTGTGGAAACAATAAATCGAGGTTTCACTGTAATTTAAAAAGATTTATATTATGCCTACCAAGTATATTATTTTCTAAACATCGTAAAACACATGCTATATTCCTCTTATAGTATATAAATAAATAAATCTGAAAACCTAATATTATTAGACTCACCATTGCTAACTCAATCAATATTGTGAATTAGATATGAATTCTTTGTTAAGTAAATTCCAGACAGAGTGCAATTTAAATACCTCCCCCCTCACAGACCAAAGTCCATATAAGTACTTACTTCGCTGGTGCGAATTGGTTCGTTCCTGTGTCCAAGAATGTACAGCCTTTGACTTTGAAAAAACTATACTCCTCTCACGTATCGGCAACCGTATTTACATTTCATCATTTGCTAATTGTAAGAACTAATAAAAATATAAGTTTTTACAAGAAATGAACAGCTTCACGGATGATTCCTATCTTTAAAGATAGAATAGGATTTTACTGTATGGTGTCTTTAATATCGATCTAAGCTTTGACAAATAAAGAGGACAGTTAACTTGTTACAATTTCAAAGATAAATTATATACATTTCTTGAAATTAACGCCATAATCACTACTTTTCATAAGGGCTACTTAAAGAAATAAAATAGGCTTGAAGGGAAACACATGAACTATTTTTTTTTTATTGACTTGTTCTTCACTTGTCATAAATATGCATGTACCTTTGGAATAAATATCTTTCAGCACAACCACAGACTAGATAATATATATTATTTAGTCTGTGGCACAACTCACATTTTTTCTTAAACAAATAACTTTTATTATAGACGTTAAAGATACATTATATTAAACAGTTTAAACAGAAAACAATCCTTGACAATATACTTAATTTCATACAATATAAATATGTACGTAATTACATTTATGTATAGTTATGTCATCATATAACGAATATCCTTGATTTATTTTCGATGCTTCCATTACCACTAAGGAAAAAATAATAATGTTTTGATGGTTTATTAATTTTGTTATACGTGTATATTAACAAATGCTCTTATTTCTAAAGTATCATTATCGGCAATGCAATCTTCGAATACATCGTTATGTGATACAAGTTTTATATGATGTGCCGTAAAACTCTTGTCCTGAGGTTTATTAATAGCAATATCCATTCCTCTTAAAGAATGTGAATAAGTGTTATTACCCATTGCTTTCACCGTTACTGTCCCAGGAAATGGCCAAACAAGTCTGCCTACGTTGTATTGACTAGGCAGAAAACGCACATCAATGCCAATGTAATTGTCATCATCCCGGTCATCATTGTCATCATCATCGTTCTCATTATCATCGTAGTCGTCATCATCATCGTTCTCATTATCATCATAGTCGTCATCATCATAGTCATCATCTTCTTCGGTATCATCATCATCATCATCTTCTTCGGTATCATCATTGTTGTCATCATCGTCGTCGTCGCCATCATCGCCACCTTCATCATTGTCGTCTTCTTCATCTCGGAAATAAATGTACAGCTAAAATTTTTTTTGAGAAGTAATTTACACATAAATAGATTGATTCCTTTTTTCTTTCTTGAGTTTTAGGTCTCTATTAATAAAAGTTAGAGTTGATTGAATTCTATTTATTTCTCAATAACGACGTTTCGCACTTTTATCATTTCCTTATCTTCAGGTTTTACAATATCAGCTCTTTTTCTATGTAAGAACAATTGCATTTGTACATGTTAAAAATCATACTAATTAAAACATTAGTTAATTAATATTGGCTAATTCTTAGGTTATTTCATACTTACAATTTTAATATTCCCATATTAAATTCATTCATATTTAAAATTCAGCAAAGGGCTTTCGTCTATTTTTACTGTTTACTATTCTCGTTGCAAGTCATTTATGTTCCATTTTACTAGAGATTTCCTCTTTCATGTTACATTACATTTCCACATTAACAATTAAATATTTAAACAACAACTAAACACGTACAAGACAACTTTAAAAGATCTGCATGTTAGCATATTTCCTATTTCTTTACATTCTATACAATTCTCTTTATTCAAAATAGAAATATTAAGTGTATGACTACTTTTTATTCATTTTATAAATAACTAAAAGGTGTTAGCGGTGCCATCTAATTTAATTTACAAACAACTACATTTATCACTAATTTTCTACAGATATCTCTACAATATTTTATAACCTTCTATGAATTATTATGTATATTTTAGTATCACTTATGCTAAGTTACATTGAATTAAAGTTAAGTCAAAGTTTTATTTACTACTATGGCACTGCTAACACCTTTTAGTTATTTATAAAATTGATAAAAAGTAGCCATATAAGTACTATTTCTGTTTTGAATAAAAAGAATTATAAAAAATGTAAAGATAAAAAGAAATAGCAAATATGCTAACATGAAGATTTTTTAAACTTATCTTGTATAAGTTTAGTCGTTGTTTAAAGATTTGATTGTTAATGTGAAAATGTAATGTAACGTGAAAGAGGAAATCTCTAGCACAATGGACCGTAAATAACTTGCAACGAGAATTACAACTGTAAAAATAGACGAATTTTAAATTTTTGCTGAATTTTAAACATGAATAAATTTAATATAAGATTATTAAAATTGTAAGTATGAAATAGCCGAAATATTACCAAATATTAACTAACTAATGTTTTAATTAGTGTGATTTTTAACATGTACAAATACAATTGTTCTTACATAGAAAAAGAGCTGTTATTGAAAATCCTGAAGATGCGCTGATAAAAGCATGAACGTCGTTATTAAAAAATAAGTGGAATTCAATCAACTCTAACTTTTATTAATAAAGAGACATAAAACCCAAGATAGAAAAAAGGAATAATATACAAAAAGGTCAATCTACATATAAATAAATTGAGTTCTTACCTGAAATTTGTAACCGTATGGACCATAGAAAATGGGAGATAATTCTTTCCGATTTGAATTCAGTTTCTTCTCGATGTTACTAATTTCCCAAACTAATCCGATGTCCAGACCAGATATTCTTTGCATTGGTGCTGGAACTACCTTAGTGTTTTGCTGTTTTAAACTAGCAATCAGTTCCTTTTGTTGCTTCATTTCGTTTTCCAAGTTTGCAATTTTAATCGCAGTTGCCGCTATTGTACTATTCTGAGTTGTCATTTGTAGGCCTTGTGCCTTGATAGTAGATTCCAGGGATGCAAGAGTTGTATTGCAGTTTTGCTGATTTAAACCGGTACATCTCCTTTTTTGGTGATTGATCTCGTTTTTCGAATTCCTTTTCCTAGGCTGAATACAAAAATATTTTAAATATATGGTAAGATTGTGAGAAATAAATTAGTAAACTAGTTAAATATATTGTGTATGTCGAATGATTCTAAAAAATTGATGAAAATTCATAAAATTTAATTAAGTAATGTATACCCTAGGTGAAAAGTCAGGAGTTGAATAAAGGAATATTAATGAATACTAGAGTATTAAATTTTATTTACAAGGCTGAAAAACCCCATGAAAAAGAAGCTGTTAATTAAATATTGTTTTGTATGTGTTGATTTTATTATACTTCGAACTATTTCCGTATCATATATATACATAGAAATTTCACCTAACATTGTGTTTAACAAGTATGTACGGTACGGTCAGATAAGAAATAAAATATACTAGATTAGGCAACCAGACCAGGTGCTTCCAACAACACGAGTTGATAGTTCGAGAATCGGTTTGTGTACGGTACAGGGTCGGCTAAGGATCAAACTGTAGGCAACCAGGCATTCATATGTACAGAATTACCATATGGCGACGCAAATTTTAGAATGGGCCACCCAGTAATTAATGGATTCTTGAACTATAAACTGGTGTTGAAAAGAATCTTATAAACACGTCGGGATTCCATTGAAAATTGAGACTTGAATTATATCCGGGTAACAGAGGGGGGTTTATTCAAATGTTTACTGTATGTATAATTTTAAGAAAGGTTAATGTTATACCAATCTAGTGTCGCGACACGTCATATCATAAAAATATACAAGCGCTTTAGTTTCTGCATGTTATTAATCATCTTTCTTAAAATGTGTAATTAAGTAAATCCAAATATCTAATACTATAAGACTCACCATTGTTCAATCTATATTGTAAATTCTTTTTTATAGGATTATCCGTCTCACAACAGAACAGAGCAATATGATTGTGTAACTTAGTTGGGTGAATCCCAGGAAGAATCAAGAAGAAATGCATCATCACCTTGGTCAAGTTCACGTGCTTATTTACGTCGTTGTACTGAATGTACAGGCATGGACTTTAAGACATGTACACTTCTCTGTTGACTTCTCTTTTATAAGCAACCACATCTACGTACGCCTAGGATTCAGAGATGGAGAAATTCGGAGAAGAATCGTAAGAACAAAAAAACCAATTACAGACATATAAAGGAATTCAGAAGGAAAATATATCAATGTAGGGAAACAATAGAAGAATCCATGAAAAGATTACAAAAATTCAGAAACAGAGATAGAGGGAGACTATAAAAATCCAGAGAAACAATACGAGAATTTGGAGAAAATTCCAGGTGAAGCAAAAACCAAGATAGAGTAGTTAAATGTGAAGATAGAGGAATGAATCAAAATAGAGGCAGAGGTCATTTAGCATTTTCATATAAATAATGAGGCACATTCATCTATTCGACAGATTAAAGTGAAAATAAATATTTTTTTGAAACTTGTACATTAAGAAATTGATTTGAGCAATGGAAAAAATGTTCTTTTCCACGTAGATTTATTAATTTTATTTTAAACAACTACATCGGCTCTTATCTCCAACGTATCATTATACCAGTAACACAATATCTGATTAGTTTGTAATGTGATACAAACTTTAAAATATAGCAACTCGTAAAACTTTTTTACCCAGGTTTATTAATTTGTACTTTGTTTCCATTTAATTTATATCAATAATCGAAGTGTTGATTGCCAATTGGTTTCAACCATACTGTCCCAAGAATCGGCTGAACAAGTTTTTCTTTTTTAAACAGGTTATCCAGAAAGCGAACATCTAAGTCGATAAAATTGTTGTCATATCCATTAATGAAATGAATGCACAATTAAAATTAAAAAAATATATTATAAGGACAATAATTAGATCATTTAGTTACCTGAATATAACTAGAACATTTTTAAGAGGTGACATCATCAATATCAATTTAATAAATACACAACTCAAAGAAATTATTAGACAAACCTTATTAGACACCATTATACAATAACAACAATCCTATAAATTACAGAACTCTTATTCATAGAAATTTTTATAGCCTTATAAAACTGCAGAAAAATAATTAACCTATTAGACCTATCGTATTTCATTTCGTGACTCCCCAGTCAGTCTCTCATATAAAGAATTAACTGTAAATATCTACCCGAAATTTTAAAATACAATTCCAAATATTTAATAATCAATACATAATAAAAATGCAGGATATTCAAGTTAAGATAAAATGAATCGATGACGCAATTCTTTAAATAGTTGTAATATTTGATAGTGACTTAAGTCAATGATGCAATTTATTTATTTATGATGGAAACTATATTCTAATAAACTAAGGAAAAATATGTTGGTAATATTTAATACCTTCCTAAAATAGTTGTGAAGTACTAGATAAAGAATTTAGTTTGAGGGAGAAAAACAATGTTTTATTGACATTGCGGAATGTTTTATTTTGCTGATATCGAATTATTAATTTGGTTTTACATGCACATATACACGTGCTCGTATTTCTAAAGTATTTTCAGCGGTTACACATTCAAATAGTTCGTCATGTGATGCAAACTGAGAAACATAGAATTCCAAAAAGCTGTTCTTTTGAGGTTTATTAAATGTCACGTCCTTTCCTTTTATGCTGCGTGAGTAAATATTATTATCGGCCATTGCTTTCAACATAACTGTCCCAGGGAACGGCCAAACGAGTGTGTTATTGTCGTATTGACTAGGCAAAAAACGCACATCTATGCCAACGAAATTCTTGCCATCTTGGAAATGAATGTTCAGCTAAAAGTTTTAAAAAGTTATTTAAGCATAATAATTAGATTGAGTATTTACTTGAAATTTATAACCATATGGTCCATAGAAAATAGGAGACAATTCTTTTTGGTTTGAAGTCAATTTGCGCTCGATATTGTTAATTATCCAATTTAAGCCAATGTCAAGATCAGGAATTTTTTGCATTGGTGCTAGAGTTACCGTGATATTTTGCTGTTTTAAACTAGTAATCTCGTTCTTCAATTCTGCAATTTTAGTCGTATTTGTCGCTATTTTAAACTTATGACCAGTAATCTCCTTCCTCTGCATTGTAATGTCACTATCCTGAACTGAAATTTTAAGAACTTGTGCTTTTATTTTCGCATCTAGAGAAGCTATAATAGTTTTCTGGGTAATCAACTGATTTAATAGTAATGACATGTGCTTCTCTACGTTTTCGGCAACATGTTTCTGCATATCCTTGGATGATCCTCGAAAGACGCAGCCTGCTTCTTCGTAAGTGCATGATCTAAATTTTTTACAATTATCCATGTGCCGTTTTAGGTCTCTTCTTGGAATCAACGGATTGCCACAATCGAAGGGGCAATGCACTGGGACCATTAGACATTCCTTGTAATGCTGTGTGATGATCCCGATGGTAAATTTTCCTTGGCAAAATTTGCAGATCAATTTTTTATTGCAGAGAGTGGCCGACTGTTAAAAGGTATGATTTATTTAATAACGTTCACTTCATATTTCTACATATTTCTTTAAGAAGAGTTTCTCTATTTTTTACTTAAATATTTCATTATTTGCAAACTTATATATGTAAATGCTCTGAATTGCTCGTGATTTATTTAAGGAATGGAATTAAAACAAAAAGTCTCTTATTGAGGGTGGCCATAACTGTATATTTTACCTACCCCATATGACCACAAATAAATGAGATTTAATAACTTTGCTTGTACAATCAATCAGTGATAGTCTGTTGATTATTTTAACTCAAGAGTAACAACGTGGGAACCAGGGAACTTGGGTCAAAGTGATGATCCCACGTTGTTACTTTCAGTTTAAAATTATTTAGTTAAACAACATGTTTTTATTAATATCAATTCTATTTGTTTTATTATTATTTGTTATTAATAATAGATGGTACAGTGAAACGTCGATTATTCGTTCCCGCGAGTTTCGTTTTCCTACATGTATTGTCTTTTGCCCACGGTACCAACAATAACTATGTAATCAATGTAATTAAAAACCGCATTTATCATTTGTATTATCATGTTTTACCAGATTCTTTGTTCTGATGGTCTTGATACTCTTCAAAAGTTTAATAATATTTTTTTATTATAGCCTTTTGTTATTGTTAAATATCCGGGTGTAAATATGTATAGACAGAAAAAGTGTTTCCAAAATAACCAGAGTTTGCTTAATAGTTTGGAAAATAGATTTTATTCTATTCAGAGTAATAATTATCAACAAAGGAAAATTGTCAACTTTAAGAAAACTACAAATAAATTTATTTCTTTTAGTTATTTTACAAATTTTATGTATATATTAATATATTATTATAAATAAATCAATTTTCTTTACACGTAATTACTTATTTCTAATTTGTTTATGTTAGCCCGATATGTTCGTTATCCCGTAATAATCGTTTTCTCTAAAACCGATCCTTGTGAAAACAATAAATCGAGGTTTCACTGTAATTTAAAAAGATTTATATAATGTCTACCAAGTATCTCCCAAAATAAAATTGAGAATTGGCAATTATTATTTTCTAAACATCATTAAACGTTAAACATATGCTATATCCCTCTTATAGTATGTAAATAAATAAATCTCAAAACTTAATATTATTAGACTCACCATTGTTCTCTCAATCAAAATTGTGAATTAGATATGAATTCTTTGTTATTGTATATGACTAAATCCCAGACAGAATGTAATTTAAATACCTACCACCACCTCACAGATCAAAGTCCATATAGGTACTTACTTCGCTGGTGCCAATTGGTTCGTTCCTGCTGGGTCCAAGAATGTACAGCCTTTGACTTTGAAAAAAACTATTCTTCTCTCACGTATAGGCAACCGTATTTACATTTCCTCATCGGTTACTTGTAAGAACTAATAAGTTTTTACAAGAAATGAATAGGTTCACGGATGATTCCTATCTTTACAAATAGGATAGGATTTTACTGTGCGGTGTCTTGAATATCGATCTAAGCAGTGACAATAAAGAGGACAGCAGACTTATTGTTACAATTTCAAAGATATATTATAGACAGTTCTTGAAATTAGCGCCATAATCACCACTTTTCAAAAGGTACACCTCACCGTTTTTCTTAAACAAACAACTTTTATTATAGACGTTAAAAAGATACATTCTATTAAACAGTTTATACAGAAATCAATGCATGATATATACTTAACATTATACAATATTAATATGTAGGTAATTACATTTATGTATAGTTATGTCATCATGTGACGAGGATCTTTGATTTATTTTTGATGCTTTCATTACCACTAAGGAAAAAATAATAATATTCTGATGGATTATTAATTTTGTTATACGTGTACATTAACAAATGCCCTTATTTCTAAAGTATCATCATCGGTAATGCAATCTTCGATTACATCGTTATGTGATACAAGTTTTATATGGTATGCCATAAAACTGTTGTCCCGAGGTTTATTAATTGTTTCATTCTTTCCTCTTAAACAATGTGAGTAAGTGGTATCTTTACCTATTGCTTTCACCGATACTGTCCCAGGAAATGGCCAAACAAGTGTCCCTTTGTTGTATTCACTAGGCAGAAAACGCACATCAATACCGATGTAATTGTAATCATCGTCGTCATCCACATCATCGTCGTCGTCGTTATCGTCATCATCGTCATTGTCATCATCGTCATCTTCTTCATCTCGGAAATAAATGTACAGCTGAAATTTTTAAGATGTTATTTAAGTATTATAAATAGATTAAATTCTTACCTGAAATTTATAACCATATGGGCCATAGAAAATGGGAGATAATTCTTTTCGATTTGAATTCAGTTTCTCCCAGATGTTACAAATTTCCCAAACTAATCCGATGTCTAGATCACGAATTTTTTGCATGGGTGCTGGTACTACCTTGGTGTTTTGCTGTTTTAAACTAGCAATATGTTCCTTTTGCTGCTTTACTTCGTTTTGCAAGTTTGCAATTTTAGTCTTATTTTCCGCTATATCACTTTTGTGCCCAGCAATTTCAGTCTTATGTGCCTCAATATCTCTATTTTGAGTTGAAATTTTAAGGCTTAGTGCTTTGATAGTAGATTCCAGGGAACTTAGAGCTGCCTTGCTGTTTTGCTGTTTTAAACTGGTATACCTCTTCTTTTGCTGATTCACTTCGTTCTTCAAATTTGCAATTTTAGAATTATTTGCTGATATTTCCACCGTAAAAGCATGAATATCCCTATACTGCTTAAAAATGACATGCTCTTGGCGTTCGATTCTAGAATCAAGGGAAGCTATAGTCTTTTTCTGGGTAGCTAACTGACTTAATAGTAGCGACATGTGTTTCTCTACGGTTTCGGTAATATGTTTCTTCATATCCTCGGGTGATCCCTCGAACATACAACCTGCTTCTTTGTAAGTGCATGGTGAGGTACAATTCTCCGTGGGCTCATTCACGACCGGTCGCAGAACCATACCAAACTGAAACTGAAAAGGTGCGATTTATTTAATATAGTTCACTCTATATTTTTTATTTAAAAGTCTCATAATTTACAAACTTATATAAGTAAACTTCCTGATTTGCCCAAAACTTTCATCTACTTAAAACCTTGATACATATAACGGACTAATGCGAGTGAGAGGGGGTCCGTTAAATCTGAAAGTCCGTTATAAGAAAATACATTTTTTTACGAGGTCATTGAAGTTAGAAATAAGTTAACAAACATTTGAACTTAGTAAATAAAGTAATAAATGCATTCATTCACTTCGAAGTTCCAGTAAACAAATCAAAGTACAGTAAAACCTCGATATAACGGACCTCGATATAACAAATATAACCAAAAAATTTAAACAATAACTATATAAAACGTTTATTTTTTTATTCGCTAACTAAAATGTAATAAATCTTATACATATTTGAGTGGGAAGCACTATTTTTTCCGTTTTTACCTTTGAAAATTTTTAAGGAAAACAATATTTTTTCATTTAGAAAAATTAAAGAATTCAAGTTCTAATATTGAAAATTAAATCATTCTTTTTGCGATCCCCTTTGTGAGTAGTGAAAATACATAACTTGATTTGCATCAAAGAATCATCTTCGCATTGTTAGAAAAACCAAGATTTATAAAATTACCTCTTTATCTGTCCGACTTAAAATGTCTATTAAAATGGGATTCTGATTTCGGAAATCATTTAAAAAAAATTAGTATCTCGATAATCTTTCCTTTTTAATAGGACTAACCAGGTGTCGTTTTGCTGATTATATTTAAGAAAAAAAAAACCTAATGGGATATACAGGGAAAACATTTTTATAACTTAAATATTATAATACTACTACTACATTATTATAAAATTGATAGAATTAATTACGATAATCGTCTCTGCTCAATCACAATGTTCTCTCCGATTAAAAATGTTGAGTTAGTCAAGTTTAGGTATTCTTGTACAGTGTGGTTTTTTAATAGTGAGGCATAAAAAATTTAAATTTTAATCCGCCTTGTTCTAATAAAGTACTCAAATAAAATTTGACCTTGCCGGGATTTTAGGAATAATGGATTGCATAATATAAACAGTAGTATAATTAGTTGCATAAGTTTAAGATGATTTACTTTGGGTAAGGACTAGGCAAACATTTAAAATAATATTCACTTTTTATGTACATGAAAGTTTAATTTTTAACAAAGAGTTGAATATCTGTTATGATATATGATATATATTGTTATGATATAATTACTAAGTTTCCGAATTTTATGATTATTATAGGTAGAATTAGCAACAAAAAATTTTAAGACATTTTAAACAATCCTCTTATATAGAATCAACCCAGCATGCAAAAAAACGTAAATGTTTCATATCGAATGCGTAACCTCGAGATGAGATTACGTTGCGAGAGACGCGGACAGACATATTAATACAATAGCAACTGTTAGGGGGATATGACCGGCT
>JAWQRP010000437.1:0-28561 GCA_033557875.1 Quadriops clusia
CGTGTGTACACACACACACACACACACACACACACACACACACACACACACACACACACACACACACACACACACACACACACACACACACACACATACACACACACACAAACACACACACAA
Source organism: Quadriops clusia (assembly GCA_033557875.1). Lineage (NCBI taxonomy): Eukaryota > Metazoa > Arthropoda > Insecta > Coleoptera > Hydrophilidae > Quadriops > Quadriops clusia. The sequence goes on from JAWQRP010000437.1 coordinate 124, forward strand.
AGGCAGACAAAAAAGCATAAAAGGGCCAAATCGACTCAAAATCACTCAAAACGTCGAGAATCATCAAAATCTCAAAAAAAATTTTCGCATGATCACTATACTTTCTCTGCGAGAAAGTAAAAATTTAAAACGGCGAGTGCGTTTTATCCCCCTCGAGCCATTTTACGTACCACCATTACTGTATGCGCGTGTGTATGAAAAAGAATCGAGTGTGATTTTGGATCTATGATGATAGAGGGCGTAGTGAAGTTCGCGTGATTTATTAGATGAGCAAGTTCTTTGTGCTTCATCAGCAGATGGACGCCCTAAACTTGTCCAAGTTTTCCCGGCCGGCTTGATTTCCCAGGTACCCCCGCGCTATCGGAGGAGAGAGTTAAATAGAATTAAGGCTGCCTGCGAGAGGAAAGAGCTAAAGTTGCAGGGGAACATTTGTAACGGAGATGTCAATTCCAAAGTGCTTCCTGTCGAAAAGGCGCGCTAGTTACTCTGCTGGATTTGTATTCTAGTGGGATATAACGTCGTGTCAGCTTAAAAGTCTCTGATGTGAGTCGGAGTGATTCTGGGGGGAAGAGGAGGAGATGAGAGGGAGGCTCGGAAGACTCGTTTTATTGTTCGCCGACTCCGGCCGAGCTTCCGTGCCGAGGTGACAGGTGTCGTCACTGCACGGAGGAGCTTTGGTCGTATCTAAACGCGCAAAATTAATAGTTTCAAAACAAAACAACATTTCACTAAAAGATAGTAACCAACTGTCATAAATATTTACTTATTGGACAATTATGTATGGATGCAACCAAGACGCTTCTTCTGTTTAGAAAACATCATACAAAAACAACAAATGCGTGGTTTTGACATTGACTTTGACGTTCAAAACGTAATTTAGGGATTTTTACACTTGGAGGCGCTGTTCCGAGCCTTTTTTTACAAATTATATGGACTCCTGCTGCTAAGCATCGACAACGTTAAGCTTAAGTGACGATCGTCAGATATGAAGATTCCTAAGCCCCCTAGTTTGTTATTGGTGTTTTTCTTAATTCTGTGCTGCCACAGTCAACATTTGGAGGTAGAGCAAGATGAGGAGGACTATGAGGTTGAATCTATGAGCGATGAGGACGAGTACGAAAGTTTAGGATTGAACGACACAGACTCAGATGAAGAGGAGAAGCAGGATAGGATCGCCTTTGGACGCAACTGCGACATCACTGATTACCCTTTCTACATCTCCATCAGGAAGGTGTTGCGGAAGGGTTCTAGGCACTTCTGCGGTGGTTCTTTGGTTTCCACGAACTTTGTTCTTTCCGCGGCGCATTGCATCACGTCGAATATGAACTTTAGGGCAACCCTCTTAGTTGCGGGTACCAGCGATCACACGCTACACCCTAAGAAGTCTCAGGTATCCGTGGTCAAAAACGCCATCATCCACGAGAAGTACTTCAAGACGAAGACGATTAGGGACTACCACTACGACATCAGCCTCTTCCAGGCGAAGAAATCTTTCGTCTTAACACCAACCGTGAAGCTTGTCCGCTTGGAAGACGAACCAGTTCTCCGCTCGAAGACTTGCAAGTCAGGCGTCTTAATCGGAAGGGGTCGCCAGCACATAAAGTTTACCTTCAACACAGTGGGCAACAGGAAGAAAATGACGAACATCTTCATCAAAAGTAGAGTCAACCTCCACCTCCAGTGCGCTGACTTGAAAATCCTGGACACTAAGACCAGCTGGGATCCTTACGTTTTTATGGTAACCGGGAAGAAGAACAATAAACAGAGTTCCTGCCAGGGGGACAGTGGTGGCCCCCTAGTTTGCGGGGACGACGACATCCAAGTTGGCATCGTATCCAGAGGGCAAGGTTGCGGCCATGTGGGGACCAAGAAGTTCTTCATTAGAGTCTACAGCTTCATCGGCTGGATCAGGACGACGGTAGACACCGATTCTTTGGACGCGTGGGAATCAGAGACAGACGCTTCACCCCAGTTGACCGCCGCAAAGGTAGTCCTTCTCGGCGCCATCATCTTGGTTTTCGACTACATTTTGCCCAACATACCGTCCAGAAACTAAATTGTGTATACTTAAAGCAATAAATCATTGTTTGCGAACTTCATTTATTTGCCATGCCAACTCGAATCAAAACTAAACGTTCTCGTACTGCACGGAAATCTGCTGGATACTTCATTGCACGTCAAAACTCCATAATAGCGTCGATACATTTCGCGCTTTTCGTTGCGACAACGTTCTGTTTCGGACGCGAGGAAATTTACTGGCAATTTTAGAGAACAAATCGGGATCGTTACTACACAATATTTCCAGCAAATGCAAACTACAAGTGCAGGGATCACCAATTGGGGTTTACTTGCGCATTCTATGTCGGGATATTATCCCTATGTTGGTATAATAGAGAATTACTTCCTATTAAATGAATAAAAATGTTAGTAATTTTAATTTAAGTGTCTAGCGACACGTCAAATGTCTACCAAGGTGTCAAATGTCTATCGAAACGTCAGTCGCCACCCTTGCCAACCTAAATTTAACGCCCGAACTCGAAGCCCAGTAAAACAGTTTGTATTTCTTTTGCGGTAAATACAACTTGCTCGTTTCCTCAAGTTTCTGTAATAAATACATAATTGATTACCGTAAATAAATCGTTTTTCTGAACAAAGGAATATATACGGCAGGGAAAAAACTTTAACTTCGCATACATAATTTATACTTGTTTTCAGAATAAAATAAATATGTTAGCGATCCCATTGCGAAACGTGACAGATGGTGCATAAAATGATGGTGAGTGTATGCAACCAAAACCATCACTAAGTTACATTTTTACATTTACATGGAAACCATTTACATGGATTTTTTCAATAAATGTCAGACATGTCACACATGATTTTCACGTTTCACCGGACATAAATAGTAGATGTATATGAATAGTAATAGAATTATGTATGTACGTACCTGATACACCTAGGTATAGACTTTAAAGCAATTAGTACATATTCGTCACATTACACACGTGCAACTAATTGTTCGCTATTTGTATGATTTGAGCCACGGCGCCAGTGTAGCTCATTAAAATATTTCGCCCTTTCCACACGAATTTCCAACTTTAACTTTCATCCAGATTTCCAACATGTATAATCCGGTCGCAAATTGTTTCTGTTCGTTCCCAGGGCTACCACGTCCGTAAACAGTTTTTTTGACGGAAGCGTTGCCATAACTTTGCAAAACATCAATAGAGACGTCTCCCTACCTATCTTTCATCCTTAGCGATCAGGGCGACATCTCCAAACGAAATGCATCACCCCACTCTGCCACTGGTCACTCTGATCTCAGGAACCTTGCCCTGGTTACTCTTTGTCTTGGGGACTGAAGAGTGCGACATAGAATTGTACCCTTTCCACCTATCTCTTAAATACAATGGTCAAACCATCTGCGGGGCAGTCTTAATTACCATGAAATGGATATTAACCCCCGGATCTTGCCTGCGGTTTCCAGTAATATCAAAATACTTTGTCGTCGCCGGAAGCACCGTAGATAATTCAAACCCAAGCAGCTCTCAGGATTCCGAATTGGAATCCTTTCTTATCCACGACGGTTTAAGCTCCAATTCTGCAGATTATGATTTGGCACTAGGTAAGCTGAAGATTCCCTTCGGGGAAACAAAGTTTGTCCAGTTTGCCAGATTGGAGAGCATCCCTTTGCTCCATAAAGGTGTTTGCTTCGGCGGAATAATCGTCGGAAGGAGCCTTAGCTATAAGATGATAACTTTGCAAACAAATGATGCTGCGGAATGCGCAACTTTTCTCTCAAACGGCAGAACGGAGCCAAACCTCCTTTGCGAAGGTTTAGAAGTTTTAGTGCTCAAAGGGGACGCAATGCACCACCCCCATAACTTCCACATCGTCATCAAGAAGCCTAACGACGAGGTTTGCTTCCAAACTGGAAGTCTCTTTACCTGTAGCGGAATGGTGGTGGGAATCATGTCCAGAGCCCTAAGGAACCAAAACAATTGCTCCCGCTGTGGAGACCATCACAGCCCTTATATGTTTATTCGACCTTATGCTTTTAAAGATTGGATCAAAGAAGTGACTGAAGGCGGTCCTAGCGCCCGGAGTTCATCGGCCATTCTGCTAGCAATTTCGGTTATAATTAAAATGTTGTGTTACATTTTATGATGTCTAATAGATGCTAGGAATTTTTTTTAGTAGGCCTTTATTTGCTACGATGTGTCTTCAGCGAGTGTTCCAGAAGTTTATTACCTTGGTCATATTGAATATGTTGGTTAACTTCGTCATGTTGAATTTGGGCACACTGGGTAACAGATCGTGTTTGGGCAGGTTTCAACATACACCAAAACAGTTCTTGACTTGTCACGACGGGCATCGCAATAGTTTTCTAGTTATAATTCCGGTTCTTTGAAGGGGTGGTCTTATCGGAATAGACCTCGTACTAATAAACATCAAATTTGCTATTGAGTAAGAATAATTAATCCTGGTCCAAATCACCTGGTCCAAACCACTTGGTCCAAATACACTTGTCGCCAGGAGCAAAAACAATAGAAGTAGATAAAAATGGCACAGAAAAGAAAAAAAATGGTACAATTGTACAAGTTTTATGTCTGATAACGATTTTTGCTTTTATCATTTAATTTTCCTTTGATTGATCAACGGGGGAAAGTAGTTGAACTAACATATGCCCTACAGTTAGAACAGGACCGCTTTTTCGAGTAGGCTGTAAGTAAGAGATAGTAACGGAGAACGGTCTACATGAATTTACCAGATAAGCCAAGTGAGAAGAGGCGGATAAAAGGGAAATAAAGCGGAACAATCCAGCCCAACCTAAATCAACTAATTAAAATTAAATACCTTTATTTCATAAACATTAGTATCAACAAAATAAAACAAAAAAATTAAAATTCAACCATCTTGAGTAATATTTTTTGGTTGATGTTTTAAGTGTACTTGATTACGGTGCATACTCATAAAATATGTGGGGATGATATAACTCACAACGGATTTTTTATGACGCCTCACAAATTTCAGTATCTTAATATACAGGGTGTCCCAACCTCGGCGGATCGGTGGATTGTGGCTTTATTACTGAAGATAAACCAAATGTGTAAATACAAAAGTTATATTGCATTAAAAAAAGGTACCTTCTTAAAATATTTTTTATCTCCAAATATAGTTAGGGGGCGCACAGGGGACATCAAGTCCATTTTCTTAAATGGGACCCCATTAAAATTTTTTTTTTCTTAAATCTTCTTATACACCTTTCTAACGGTACATGGTTTGTAGTGTCTAAAATCAATATTTTTCGAGATATTAATTTTTTTAGATAATTTTTGGTCAAAACATTACTCTACTTAAAATTAATTCTCAGAGAAACGGTTAAAGGTGGGGGTTTTAAATTGATCAGTGTTTCAAGGGGAAGCTTACCCGATGCGAATCCAGTCTGTTTCATTTTTCTGTTACTAAATAGGGGCTCAAAACTATTGATTAAAAACGCTAAAATTGAAATGGCATTAACTCATTTTTTTTAAATGAAATGATATTATATTCTTTTCATATTATAAAAATAGATTAAAAATGTAGTCTTTTTGTATAACATTCCCTATACCTAAATCTAACCGATTGTGGGTTGAGGGTTCCTACACAATAATCGCACAAAATTTTTATCCATAAGTGCACAACAGTTTTCACAAGTTATACATACTTCAATGAATTACTTTATTAACATGTCAAATTGACAAATACATTTTACTGTAGAATAAAAGTTTGTGCGGTGTGAATTCGATCATTATTTATACGATGATTTAAAAAACATTCTTAATGTAAAATTTAGAAATAATTATTTATTTTTTTTATAAATATCGAATAAGCGAAGAAAGTATTAACGAAAAGACATTAGTTTACCTAAAAATCGCGTAAGAAAATTAATTTTTTTCTAGAAAGATCATAATCGGTTAGATGTAGGTATAGGGAATTTTATACAAAAAGATTAAATTTTTAATCTGTTTTTATAATATGAAAAGAATATAATATCATTCCATTAAAAAAAATGAGTTAGCGCCATTTCAATTTTAGCGTTTTTAAACAATATTTTTGGGCCCCTATTTAGTAACAGAAAAGTGAAACGGACTGGATTCGCATGGGGCAAGCTTCCCCTTGAAACACTGATCAATTTAAAATCCCCACCTTTAACCGTTTCTCTGAGAATTAATTTTAAGTAGAGTAATGTTTTGACCAAAAATTATCTAAAAAAATTAATATCTCGAAAAATATTGATTTAAAACATTACAAATACGGTACCGTTGGAAAGGTCTAAATAAGTAGATTAAAAAAAAAAATTTAAATGGTGGGGTGCCATTTAAGAAAATGGACTTGATGCAATATAACGTTTGTATTTACACATTTGGTCTATCTTCAGTAATAAAGCCACAATCTACCGATCTGCCGAGGTTGGGACACCCTGTATATAATAATACGCAGTATTCTACAAATATTCCAAAATTCTAAATAGTACATTTATAACTCATTTCCTATAAGTAAAAAAAATGTGATTTTGGAACTCCCAAGCACGCATTAAAACACTACATACCGAGAATGCCTTGTTATTTCTGATGGACTTTTCTACATAGTTGCTTAGTATTTAGATAAGTATATATCCTGAAAGTGAAAACATGTTTTACCTCGAACATAATTAGCATATGCAGTAAAAATAATAGAATGACAATCTGATGGAATATTTTTCCTAGATTATTTTACGTTACATCGTTTGGGGAGAAAATGAGACAAAGTACATACGAAATAAATATTGCAGGGCCGTTTTGGCACGATATAGAATAGGGATATCCCCGGACAGCACATGCTGCACTAGGAAAATTTTATAAGGGTGTAAAAGAATCACACAAAACCAATTTGGATTGTTCATTCCCGTTACAGAGTATGTATGCGACTGTAAAACCCCCAATAAAATAGGAAAGAACCTGCAGTTTCCCGGAGCATACTGGCCAGCCATTGGCGATTTTATACGGCTAAAGCTACTGCCAAAATGACCGAATGGGGCTTTTCAATATTCCAAGCTATCACTTGTGACGTAACTTGAAATTGTGATTGGTCCTTCCGGTGGGCACGTATAGAGCAAATGGACAATGAAACTTGCTAAGTATCTAGGCGAAAGACGGGAAACTGGGAATATCACCTTTATGATATCCCTTCTCGCCGGTTTTATCGACTGACGATTTGTATTAATATCTTAAATGTATTATTTCGGATCTATAACTCACATGTTTATAGATATCAAATCTGCATGGAAGAGTTTAATGCAGTTGAATATGTTGCTACCCTATCGTTTTCCACATAATAATGAAAACAACAACTCCTTATCTATGAATTTAGTAGATGACGTATGAATGCATTAAATATAATATAATCTGTAAACGGTAAGTGTTGTCCACACACGTAATGAAATATCACTCTATTTTAGCATTATTGACAAATTACAAGATTTAGTTTTACTCTCCATTCAGTGTTGAACTTCCTGAAATCGTATCACTATAGCAACACTTACTAATATTTATCCTGAAGTCGTTCAATAATGCCATGAAACGTTTTAAAATTAAATATTTCTGAAATTGTATGATTGTTTTGTTATAATAACATTAATAACTGCCATTTTTATAATCCTGGTTTCAAGAATAAGCAATTTGAATATCTATACTAAAATTCTGCATAAAAATAAAGAACAGACAAAATAAAAGAAGTTACGTGAAAAATCTGAACTTTTTGTTCATATAGTCAAGTAAAGTGTGCGGACAAAATAATGGTAATTGGTCACGAACATGTTTTCGTATACTTAAATCTACTGAAATTACATAAACCTAAATGAAACTAAATCCTTACAAATCAGCAACAAAATAGTGTAAAGATGTCGATAAATTTTTCCTTACGAGCTAGTCATTTTTATATTTTTTATGATAATTTAGTTCAATATTTTTTATGATAATTTAGTTCAATATAATTATATGCTTCCAGATCAATTCAATAAAATCTTCCATAAAATCAAATACATGTAAATTAATACTAAGTAGGTACATAGTTTTCTGTTATGCAAATTTTTATTTAATTTCATCCATTATAAAGTGATATATTGACAAATATCCACACTTTATTCCTTTCGTTCACATTGCGCCAACGAAGGAATATACGTTCTTCTCCACTGGGACATACAGAATCGGCCGATTTGTATACAGACAAATGGATAAATGTTGGCTTGAAAACAAACCTAAGAGAAGTACATATTCGTCTTGCGACTTCTAGTAGTCTATACGAGTTTTGTGGTAGAACCCAATTCTCTCCCCTTTTAGTTTTTCATTTTCTTGCCACCACAGTATCCGTTTCCGTGTTGCTGCTAGTATAAATTCAAAGGCTTGCATTATTCCACACCCCAATGTTATGTCAGGAAGCGTCAAACTCTACATCCTGCGGAATATTCCTGTTTTTCTCGCCTCCCTAACAATGAATCGCGCATATGAGCAAATAATTGCATAAAAAGGTTTAAATTTATACGAAAATAAGTAACGCTAATCAAAGTAAAAGAGCACCCAAAATACCGCTCAACAATGTTGCACGAAAAGCAAAATATTTGTCAAGACTTAAATTTGTGACAAATTTATAAGACTAAAAAAGATAACAAACATGCCAACAATTAAACGGGAAAATCCTTGTATAAACCCATTTATATGTATACGCATATGTAAATGAAACTTTTGCATAATTTATTTCAATGCGCTTCCCCCTTCTCGCATAAATACTTATTTGAAGTTACACAATTGTAACAAATTCATTGAAAGGTGGTGTTTTACTGTCGCGATCCACATAGTATGACTAAATCTAAATTTGAAGACAACAAAGGAGGGAATTGGTTGCAAATTGTTGCCCTTTTATCAGGTACATTTTATATTATTGGCCAAAAATAATGGAGTAATTTTTTATCATTTTAGGAAGTTTAGCAGCATGTACTGCTGGTGTTCTCTTTGCATGGACCTCTCCATCCATACCAATATTAACATCAAAAGAATATCCGGGCAACATAACACTTGAGCAAGCTTCGTATCTAACAGTTATACCACCTTTAGCGGCAATACTAGGGAGTCCTGTATTCCCAGCCATTATGGACAAAATTGGTAGGAGGAACACGTTACTCCTTTTAGCCATCCCCCAGATTGTAGTATGGACGATTATCATGTTTGCAGAATCCATTTATGTATTCTATGTATCCCGCTTTATAAATGGTTTTGGGGATGCTTGCTTATACACAGTCTTGCCTACTTATGTCGGGGAAATAGCCACCCCAGCCGTGAGAGGGACTTGGGGTAATGCCATGCAGATTGGAATATATGTTGGTCAACTTCTTATAAACATCGTTGGTGGTTACTGCAGTATAAAAGTAACAGCTTATATTTTAATAATTCTTCCCATAATTTACTTCGCGATATTCAGTTTAATGCCTGAAAGTCCATATTACCTTCTGATGAAATGCCAAAGAGAAGAAGCGAGAGAGTCCCTCCAACGCTTAAGGAGAAAATGCGACGTTGACGAAGAACTGAAAACAATCGAAGCTGCTGTTGAACGCCAACAATCGGAGTCAGGAAAATGGAAAGATTTATACACGAACAAAGCAAATAGAATGGGAGTCCTAGCAGGTTGCTTTGTGAGAGCAGCCCAGCAATTCTCTGGAATCGCAGCCTTTAACGTTTACACCAGTTACTTATTCCAACAAGCTGGTGGCGAAATTTCGCATAAAACATCAGCAATCATTTTCGAATTTATTTTGGTAGTTATGAACATAATCGGATCTTGCCTCCTAGACAAGCTAGGTCGACGGTTGTCCATGATCCTATCATGTGCAGGATGCTGTATAGTATTAGGAACAGAATCAATATTTTTTTATTTAAAAGACCACACGACTTTAGACTTATCTGCTATAAGATGGTTTCCTTTAGCAGGTTTAGTTGCTTATGTTATAATATATTCCATAGGTTTAGGAATAGTTCCGACTTTAATTTTAAGTGAGCTGTTTTCAGCCAGCATTAAAGGTAAAGCAGTTTGTATAGTTAATGTGATATTCTGTTTATATGTGAGTGCAGGAACTAAACTATTTCAGTTTCTAACGGAACACTTCGGGTTATATACTCCGTTTTTATTCTTTTCTGTATCATGTTTGATAAGTACTATTATTTCATATTACATTGTGCCTGAAACAAAGGGAAAAACGCTGGAAGAAATTCAGCAATCAATGAAAGGTGAAACTAAAACATAGGCTAATATATTTTTTATACTATAAGCTGTATTTTAATAATGTTGTATTTCGTAAAAAACATTTCCTTACAATCCCGCTGTTGCTATTGGCACATATACCTGCCTTCTGCTGAAAATTCTTGTTTTGAAAAGGTCTCGAATGAAATCTGGGTGATTTAATACAGATATAGTTGCTAAATCAATAGCAACTGTCTGCTTTTCATATATTAATTGCAAACTTATGTATATTTAACTTTTTTTTTCTAATATATTTTTAATAAAACAAACTCAGTTTTTCATAAAACGGTGCCTAGGGCATATGCGTTTTCCCGCCATAATTTCATAAATTCTTTTAGTGATTTTACCTTTTTCAGAACCAACACTGACTTGATTATTTGCTGCCTCTGTCGAACAATACGTGAAGCTTTCGTCTTTGACAACAACCAACGTAACCTTACTTTCGCACAATGTCAACAAAGGCGTTTATTACTAAAAAGTAAGAAGATGTGATATTAATTATTTTACATTTGTTGATTGCGTGCATGTTACTAGTTGTAAGTATTGAATTTCTTCAAAATTTACCTTCCCTCGGCACATTTTTTTACATAAAGCCTAGTTTTATTACCAGAACTACTCATGTTGCTATAGAAGATTTTAAACAACTGTCTTGAGCTCATATGTAACTGGAAGATGATATAATAATAATAATTGTGTTAAAGGTGGACAACCTAGACCAAATTACAACATACAAAAATGAAGCCTCAGGCTCCAGCAAAAAGCATCCGTTCGATTGGACATCTATTGTATAGCTGACAGGCAAAACCCGCACAAAATGAGTACTTCACCCCCGGATAAAGAGCACCTGAAGATTACAAGAATGCCATGAGACGTAGTTGTGTAAGTCGTCTCGCCTTGTAAGTCGGAGAGAATCTCTACTTGTTTGACCATTTTATACACATACACTCCATAATCATAATCTTATTATTCTTAAATAATGGCTTATATGACTCTTATCCATTCCTTTAAATAGATTAAAACGAACCTAATGTATCACTAAGACACAACGGCATGGTATTAAATGTCATCTTAACAAAATATTTTGTTTTTATTTCAGGGGATGCTAGGCAAATACTACAAATTTGTTCATTTGCATTGATGTGAAATACTAGAGCTTTGTTCCATCCCCTACGTTCGACTAGTTCACGTACTACTCAGACGATCAGGAGTTCTTAAACAAATTGCGCAGTACATAAATATTTATAAACTGCGCATACTGTTGCTGAACTTCTGATCGTCTGACTAGTTCGTGAACTAGTCGGACGTAGGGGATGGAACAAAGCTTATGTGTGCGTTGTTTGTATCGCCTAAGTAAAATCGCAAAAGGAATTGTAAAGTCTTGTAACGTTAAAAGAATAGCAATATTTTCTGGATTTGTTTGTTAAATAAATAGAGGAAATCCACTAAGGTATCTATTTCTTTTTTGTATAAAATTAATATCACTTTGCATGGTAGTATTAGATCTTTCGTTTAATGCATACATTGTACAAGATAATTTTTAAAAATCAAATGCTGCTTAGAGAGAGAAGTAGTATTCTACCTGACTCGTTTGAAGGAATATTGAATGTCAAATCTGTTGTGTCTCCGAGCACGAAACAATTCGAGTAGAAAATTATATCTCTTTTTAAGGGCATTTGACATAAAGACAGATATACATATATATTTTCACAGTATTTTCCATTTAACATGAATATATGAAATAATCACATCCTAAGCGTAGATATTATTTTAAAACTATATAAGTAATATACATCATTGAATCAAAAATATATAATAATTTTCAACATTGTTCCCCTCATTCTATTAATTCATTCAACCACTCTTGATAAGGTATGACTACCCCAGTTTTAGAGGCGACATGAAGATTGTAACCGGAACATTTAGGATTAATGTGGGCATTATGTAATTCAGATACTTGTGTTGATGAAGCAGCTGCAGGATCGCTAGATGTGTATAAGTAGCCATTCCAGAATTCATTTCCAGGCAAAGCGTTGCAATCCCATGCAAAAGATACGACCAACAGTTTTCCTAAACAAAACAATTTTATTGGAAGAAAAATATATAGAAATTCAAATAACACAGTATACCTTTATGATCACCATCCAGTTTGAGATGAGGATCTTCTTTCGAGAAATGTACACGTATACCAGATTTAGGATGGTTTTCGAAAGAAACGACTTCTCCATTTTTATACTTACCACATTGCTCTGGAGTAAAATATCCAAACCTAACATCACTTACGCACACTAAATTTTCTCCCAATTGCCTAAAAAACAAACATCCTTTTATAAATCTAATTAATTTTAATCTATTAAATTATACGCACTCTATCCGCTCAGCGAATATATCAAGAAATAGTTGGTCTTGATGTGGTGATATTTTCCAAACTCCTAAGCCAATTCCCACCACATGGACAACAGCGAATGTGTTATAATTTTTTGCCCTTTGGTTGGCTTCGATTAAAAGAGTATCGAAACTATAAGAAAGTCTCTTACGATAAACATCATTATCAAAATAAGACTCTACAGGTAGAACGGTGCAATCAGAAAATTTGGACCGTAAGATCCCTGATAAATTGGAAACATTATAAAATTGTCCCATTAACTTAGGGATAGTTGATAGTTTCCAATAAGAAAAAACAATGTCGGCATTTTCCATCACACACATCTTTTGCATTCTCGGGCCAATGAGACCAATGATTATACCACGATCTTCGATAAGATCGCGATTCATCTGTGGTATTCCATTATTGCGTCTATTTCCGCTATTAACAAAAGTAGTCATGGAGCTAACTGATAGGAAGGCTGCGAGTTTCATTTCGTCATAGCTCATACAATTTGCCAACGTAAGGGGATGTTTCTCGGCATCAGTTCCTATAGTCTCCCAACTTCCGTAACCTTGAGTTTTATCCAGAAGAAGGTAGTAATCTCTAGCGCCAACGAAAGAAGCAGCCCTTTTCTCCAAAAATTTATGGATTAATTTCAATACTGTAAAATCTTTATAGAAATCTTTTTCTATAGCAGTCCCTGATTTTTTCTTCTGCAGCAAAAAGGTGGCACAAAGACCGACCACATCTTCATGTATTACTGGGTAGGTCGAGTTGATGTTTTCTTCCAAATCTTCCTTACTTACGAAATTGTTTAAGACCTTAGATCTTCCTGTGTCTATAGGAAATGAGATAGGGAAGTTTTCACTATTGGCCATCAGTTCCTCTAACTTTACATCATTTGGCCGGATTGTTGGATGATCTTGTAGCATTAACTCGATAGCTTCTTTTGTAAAAAACGCGTGCCATCTTTTAGGTGAATTCATTCTGCAAATGAAATACAAGTATTTGAACCATTCATTTTTTAAAACTGGACACAAGTAGGTATTACGTGCGGTTTTAAGTTTCCCGGCTTTATAAATAGTGACGTTTATGTAAACAAAGCTGAATACTATACAAACTGTTCAGAAACGTGTTTCTTCAATTTTCGGAAATGCACGTCTGGTATGAATAAAAACAATTTGTCAACGAACCTTAATAGCTTTGTTATCCAGTAATTTCAAGAATTTATTGATGTTTAGTCCTCACTAGGTCACAATGAAAAACATTCCGCACAAAAGTAAATTGCGTGAGTGGGAATTCCCATGCTGCACAAGTTGCATATATACATATATTGGGAGATCATACATAAATGAGTGGGGCATAAAACAACGTGGTCTCGTTTTTAATCTAAGAGACTGCAAATAACTGATCCAACCAAACAGATAGGTTTACGTGGCTTTGAGATTATAACATTCCGATAATTCGTTTTATTGCCACGTTTCTCTAGAAAATTTTCTTGTGCAAGTTAATAAGTTCATGGAAATACCGATTGGAATAAAAGTAGTATGTCATTCAATAACATTCCTTAAAGCGGCTGTCTTAAACCATTATATATTCTTAGGAAACTGGTGAGTTTATCCTGAGTATTTTGAATGATAGTTTTAACTATTAACAGATATTCTAAAAAAAATTATTAGATGCGCGTACTTAGCGTAACGTAAAATGTTACGTGACAAATGAACTATTGTAGTGCAGTAGTTTAATTTCAACAGTTATAATATATTGATTGTTAATGTAACTTCACGCCTAAGAAACATTCCTAAGAATGTCCTATATTACAAGGATAAGAAAAATACAGAAAATCGCACGATATCTACCTGATATGTAACAAACTCACAAAAACTAAAAGAATACACATTAAAATTTCACGTGGAAGATTTAGATGCTCTTCACATTTGAATGAATACCCCGCCTGCTTCTCATCCGACATGTGAGGTATTCCCAGAACACGTATACCTATAGCACAGATATCTGTGCTTATACATAGTTTGCAGATCTAATGACTCATCATATTGTGCAACAACGTCTTAGTTGCACTAATTTAAAGAACCTTTCCTTGCGTGAGACTATAAAATTTAATCAATTATAGAAAGATTTGGAAAATGAGTTGCATTAATCATAAACTTCTAGTTAAAATATACCTGTATCAGTATGGAATTCGAGATGACTCTTTCCTAAGTAATGGACACAGAGAGTGACCCTAAACAACGAATAAGATACGATCCGCATAAACGTATATCAACAAAACACACCACATAATAAATTCTAGCTAAGTTAACCAAAACAAACGCTGTGATATTCAAAACAAGTGTATTATCACTAGCAATAGCGAACCAGATAGTGTTAAATAATACCACATATATGTGATAATACGATAATTCAATGTAAAAGGAAGCAAGGTATTTGGGCACCATTAAAATATATAAGTAACATAGTCTTAAAAAAATTTGCTTTCCCACCATGTACGCAAGGCTGAATAACATTTTTTCTGTGCCCATTAAATATAAAATAATATTACTTAAATATTTCAATATTTTTCAGCTAGCTGGGTAAAGGAAATGTCTGGAAATACCATCAACTCATTATTCACGGAACAAATATTTGCCTTACTATACAAATACCTATCCTACGTGGAACGAAACACCATATCACCGCAAGAACTTGTAAAACTTAGTGAAAAATTTCCAATTACATTTTCCAAGGACAGGGCGAGATACACAACGTTCAAAAACTATATGTCCGAAAAGTTACTAGAACAATATATTAACATTAATAGCCCCTTTATCCATGAAGCTTTCTTACTGGCTACTCCCCGTTATTACTAAAAAAAGAAGAAGCCTAGAAACCAGATTGAAAGATCTTTTTATAAGGAAAAAAAATCGGAATTATCTTGAAATGAGAAATGTTGTTAATGGTGGAAACAGGAAAAATATTTTGCTGCCTGGTAAGTTAAATTGTCGAAGACTACGTCACTTCAGCTATCCCATAATTATGTATTTCTGTTAACTCAGTTTCCATTTTTCAACATGAAAATTCGAAATAAGTATTTCTATATTTGAATTTCACACTCCCTGCACATTCTCGGACCAATAAGACATTTGATTATAACAATCTTTCTAAATAGCAGACCCTATTTTTTTCTTCTGCAACAAGAAATCAGCACAAAGACTGACCACATCTTCATGTGCAACTGGGTTGATCTGGTTGATGTTTTCTTCCAAAACTTCCCTTCTTACGAAAATGTTTAAAAGCTTAGATCTTACTGTGTCTATAGGAAATAAGGTAAGTAGGAAGGTTTTTACTATTTGTTAAAAGTTCCTCTGACTTTACATCATTTATTAAAGTTGTTCAATAGGATTTGAGTGTACTATTTTATTTTATTTAAATTGGCACTTAATTTTAAATAAATTATTACGTTTTTGCACCTTCCTTGCAGTTTAGTTAGTTTTCTGTTTATAAAGTCGTCAAATATGCTTAATTATATTTAGATACTAACTACATGCTATTTTAAATTTCCCGGTTTTATAGATACTGACATTTGTGTAAACAAAGCAGCATTGTATACAAAACTGGGCGAAAACAAAATTTGACAAGTTGCGGAAATGCACGTGAGGTACATATAAATAAAAACAATATATTAACAAACCTTAAGAGCGTTGATATCCCGTAATTTAATGAATTTAGCGATGTTTTATTCCTCACTAGATCAATGAGAAATGTGCCGCGCAAGAGTACACTGCACTAGTGGGAATATCCACAATGCGCATGTATATATGAATGTTCTCGCGAACCAAGCAGGTTATTCTGAACAAACAGTCCGGTGAATCATTTTACGCAATAATGATTGACATGTTTCTATCAGAAACTTTCTTGTGCAAATAAATTAGCATATTAAAAAACCGAGACGAACTTAAATTGAACGTAATTAGTAAACAAAAACATTTTTATATCATTTTATACTACTCAGGTGAACAGGTGAGTTTACTCTGCGTACTTTGTGTTTGAGTGATGCTTTTTAATATTAAGTATTGTCATGAATGGAAAATAAACGCGCGTGAAAGATTTCGTGACAAATCAGCTGGTATATTTAAACTAATCCGAATATCTTGTAAAATCTCATACAGGAAGTTTTAAACATTTTATACCTTTATCGCCATCCGACTAGTAACTAGGGAACGTTGCGCAATAATGTGTAAGATGCATTTAAATTTGAAGATCATATTACGATAATTGGAGATATAGATTACTTATATAATTTATGAGTTTATTTATCTAATGCCTGCATAAATATTTCAATATTTTTCAGTTAACTTAACGAACATAATGTCTGAAACCACCACCGCCAGCTCGTTATTCACAAAAGAAGTAATTGCTTTATTAAATAAAGACGCACCCTACGCGGAACCAAGCACGGTATCGCTGCAAGAAATTTTAAAGAACAGTGAAAAATTCCCAATTAAATTCCCCAAGGACTCGGCAAGATGCAAAACGTTGAAAAACTCTGTTTCCAAAGAGTTGCTAGAAGAAAACATCAATTCCACTTACCCTCTCATCCACGAAGACATCCTTGCTGCCTGCGCCAAGTTTTTGCTAGAAAAGCAGAAGTCTGGGAACCACATTGAAAAATCTTTTTACAAGGACTTCACTGTATTGCAGCTAATTCAGAAATTACTTGAAAAGAGGGCTGTTACATTCATTAAGGTAACTGATTGCTATACTCTCTTGGATGGCACAGGAGGCGCGGGAAATTGGGAAACAGTGGGCACGGATGCCCAGAAGCCTCCTTTAACTTTGGAAAACTGCTTGAGCTACGACGAAATGAAACTCTCGGCATTTTTATCGGTTAGCTCGTTTACGCATTTTGTTAATGGTGGAAACAGAAAAAATATGGGACAAGTTGAAAATGATAGAGAGAACATCGAGCCTCATGGGATAATAATTGGCTTAATTGGTCCCCGACTGCCAAAACAAGGACTTATGGAAAATGCAGACATTGTTTTCTCTCAACAGGAAACTCTGACTATTCCTGGGTTTATCAAAGATCTTTATGGGATCAATCAAACAAGCGGTTTAATGCGATCACGTTCCGTTCAATGTGTAAAGATTAAGAAAGGGCAACTGTTTGACAATGATGTATTCATAAAAAGGCTCAGTTATAGTTTCGATACTCTACTGATAGAAGCGAACGACAGAGCGAAGTTAAAAGGCACTTTTGCATTCATTCACATGGTAGGCATTGGGTTGGGAATATGGAGAATATCTCCACATCAAGACCAATTGTTCCTCGACACTTTTATTGATAGAATACAGTAAGTAAATATTTTTCTTATTGCGAAAGGGTTCTTAAAGTTTTATTTTTAGGGTGTTGGGGGACGCACTGAAATCCGTAAGTGATGTTAGATTTGGCTATTTTAAGTCGACTGAATGCCTATATAAGCACGGTCAAAAAGTGCCCATTAAGGACCACCCCAAAGGAGGAATAGTAATCCACTTTTCCAAAGAAGATCCCCACTTGAAATTAATTAGAGAAGATGAAGGGAAATTATTGGTCGTAACATACGCTTGGGATAGCAATTCATTACCAGGAAATGAATATTGGATGACAAAATTGCATACATCCAGTGATCCAGCTGCTGCGTGTTCAACACAAGTTGCTGAACTTCATAATACACACATTAATCCCAAATGTTCTGCTTCCAATTTGAGAATTGTTACTAAAGATGGCTCTCTTATAAATTTTAAAGATATGATTGCAAAATTGAACGGGAATAAATAAATTGTTCGAACTTATTGTGGTATGTTAATTTGGTTGCATAAGCTGCAGAACCTCATTTTAGTAAAAAGTAATTCTCAATTTTAATGGCATCTAGCTATAGCTAATATCAAAGATGTACTAATACCATATCCGATACGTAGACCTTTCTCAGGTGCACTTCCTCCTATAATTATCTGGTTAATAATTTTTTACGATAAAATGTTTACCCTTTATCTGATTTTAAAATTTAAATCCTTTTTTGTCCCATGAATATCATTGATTGCTAATCAATCTATTTGGTCCCAATTCAGAAGACTTTTCTATTCGCCACTTAATTTTCCACATGTTAAAGCATTGAAAATTAATAGTAAGTATCATAATGGATATATCGGATTGCGTAACAGAAACTAAATTTTCACCGAAGTTGAACGAACTGTTAACACAACGGAACTTGCTAAATTGGACTCTTTTGTCCCATATCCTATTGCGAAATTGACAAAGGATTTATAATTAGTTGCTATTAGGGACGCTAAATTTAAAGAGAACCATGAAAAGAGAATCTTAGGCTCTAAAATAGAGTGGTTTTCCTTCCCGTTTCCTTGACTCGAGCACTACAGATTTCGATCTTAATGTTATCATTGCATTTGCGGTACCCAAACCCAACCTTTTTACAGTTTTAAGTAGTGTTTTTAATACTGTCAGGCCATGCTGAACGGAATAATTGTTTGTTCCGATATAACGAAATCAAAATGTAACCAATTTGAAACTAACCTTAATAATTGCTCGTTGCTCCGTTAAAATAACCACAAACTGCAAACAGAAAATGTTCTTTTTGAAATTAATAACTGGTGGTAACTGTATATTCAAATGTTCTTTAATGCGGGTGTTTAAACTTCGTGTAATTTCTCCCACATCAGGAGTTTTTTATTGTAGGTAATCTAATCCGTAAAGACGACTTTCATTCGGAATTTGTATTTAATCCTTGCCATTTGATCGTAGGTACATTAAATATGTTTTTAATTAATTTGTTTGTTCTGCACTTCGTTCAGGGTTATGTATTTTATTAACGTTACAGTAAATAGTGTCCTAGAATGTTACACATAAACCTCTAAATGAAGAAAACATGAACGACTTGAAAATTAGAAATCTTTTTAAGTTGATATGCTAATGTAATAAATAAAATAACTTACTTGCGGTCAGTACATTATCACAATAGTCATAAAATATTAAATTAAGTTGACGATTAATAAATAAATAAGTTAACTTAAATATTTATTTATCCTCCATCAACTTAATTTTATACCTTATGACTACTGGTTCGCGTCTCTTAATGTCTGACCACAATGAGTAATTTTATAATATCGTCTTGTTGTCTATTTACTTACTTGTTATTATTACCTTAAGAAAAAATAGGTTCAAATCAATAAATAAGAAAAAAATGTATAGGTCACCATTCATAGGAGAAATTAGCAGATCTATAAACAATACACATAATAATTAATTAATAACAATATTGAATGTCTTAAAGTGTAATAAAGAACCTACAATTTATAATTGGCGATGTAAGTATGTTTATGGATTAGAATGACGAAGATAATAAAATAGTTAGATTAACATTGTAGTGGGTCTGAAAGTGTGCGATTAGTCGTACGACACGGTAGCCATAAAGATATGTATCTAGGAGTTTATTTATCAGACTTTAATAAAATTAATATGCTCAATAAATAAACTCTCATTAAGACATCAAAATTATTTCAGAAATAAACATACCTACTTTAATGTACCTTATCTAAGAATATTCTACTACAAAACTATTTTATTTCAATTTTTACGAATATTTAAGAATAATAGTTTAAAGTTTCGTAAACACGCTGCGTAGTTAAAATAACAGAACTAATGACTTTTACTTTTACGCATTCAACGGACATAACACTCGAAACCAATTGGTCCAAAGAAGTGTTGCAGCCACAGGTGAAGAAAACATAATCTGATCGGATGAAATCCGAGGAATTCCTTCGCAAAAAAAACGTTACGATGATAGATAGCTATCATAAAGCATGTCAAATTAAACTTTGGCTAATTAATTTTTTGAATTTCTGCATGCGTTACGGAGTACAGACGCCGAAGCCAACTCGCTCGGCTCGCCGCTGAAACAGGTGGTCAAGCCCCTCTCTCAACGTTACATACCTTCTCAGGTATCCAAGACGAAGTCGCGCACCTTAGCGTTTGTATACAGTCACCCAGCAGTGCTGTTTTAGAAAGTGCATGATTCGTACTCGCGTTGATCGAGGTGTGTTCAATATCAAGTGTTTATAATTTGTCGTGATTACCATTCTGGAAGATTTCTCTTATTGGATACCGCATCTTTGGGTATGTGTGAAAATTCATTTAATTTTTCCTTCACTTTTATCCTGTGTAAAATCTCCTGAAGAAGAAATTATTAGAAAAACTATTTTATATAGACGTTACATAAGGTTAAAGAGTTAACGTCTTGTGCTCACTGGAGAGAATAAAATATTATCTTGCCGATTCTGAGCGTGAGCAATATCTCAGGAATGCTACCCTTTAAAAAATTTATCACGCAAATACGGTCGTAAACATTTTCCTGTTATTTTCTACGTTTATTTTGTTTAGATGTATGTTTCGTTTAGTTCTTAGACTTGTAAATTCTTGGGTCTTTAAGTAATTACATCCCTTCGGTACGACCAGTTTTTCTTACAGAAGGAAATGTTTGCGCTACAATGAAATTGGTGCAATTATATGGAATGAATGAAGTATTAATGAGATACTATCAAAACGAAATCAATGCCACTGTACAAGACATCACTTAACCAAGACTAATTATAAGTTGTTGGTAAGAAGAAAATTTTAATTTTCACTACCGAAACGAAACATTATAATTATGGGTTATACGTCCTCCGAGTTGTTATATTCCGGGTTCTGGAATGGAAACCAAGGTACTTTATATCTTGTAATAAGAAAATTGCTCTCTCATCGATACATTTACTTAATTCATTCAGGAAGAACAAACATTTAAGACATTTAAATACTTTAGAAATTTGACTTATAAGTTTATTTAATTACCTTCGGATTTAATTCCACTTCATTTTAATACACATACATTAAACATTTTAGAAATGGTATTGTGTAACAATTACGTGCTTCATATGTAAATTTTTACCTGACAAGATATTTCATAAACACATGAGCATGAGTAAATAAACTACCTCTTAGACAATTTTACGTACATCTTAGATTTTAATCAATATTTATGCCTCGTGACAAGATCCCAACCTGTAGAAGGAGTAAACCACAAGTTTTTTCTAGCGAAAATTACATCATAACCGTCAATTATGGTACTTACCAGTCTTCGATCAATTGCTTCTTTAAATAAAGAATCGCCTATTAATATTGAATTAGCGGGATGACCTTAGGCTAATAGCGCATTTGCACCATCACAAGCACAAAAATAAAGTTGTTGTGTAGGTGGCCGTTGCTCGGCGTTTCAAAAACTTACAGGATTTTATAACACTCGAAAGCAACCTTGTTATTATCAAGGCATTTCAAATGAATGTGCACAGGTCTCGGAATAACAAAATATTTATTTCAAGGAATGTCGATAATGTTGTACAAATTCATTAGTATTCCTTGCAAATCGAAGGAGAGCCGCTGAAGAGCAAAACCTTGCTGGAAGAATAAAATTGCGAAAATTTACAAGGGAATTTTAATTTAATGCCAGCTAATGTATTTCCAGTGCTGGGAAAACGTACCTGTTTCGAAGATTTTTTTATGGGACCATTATGAATTATGCAATCCCCGCATCTTTACCTCTTAATTTTTAATTTATGTGAAAAAGCTTTTATTGGTCGTACAAACATTATATCATCAATCATTAAATTTAATGAATTCATCTACGGCGAAATCTTATGCAAAACGTTTTACATGTGCATGTGGAAATATAGATGCTCCACATCTTGTGTTGGTAATCAGTCAACATGCCAATGTTAATGATTTACAATCATATGAAAATAGAAATATATTAGTTATTCAATTTCTACGTTACTAATTTGCGCTGCTTTCGAGTGAAACATTTATTCGTAATATTATTAAACAAAGAGAAAGCCTTAACATAAACGTATGTAGAGAACTATTTAATGCCATTTATTTACACATGAAAATGCTTGTGAAATATGTGCTTGAGCTTGAAATGCCCAACAAACTGCATAGTTTAATTTGAAGGAATATGATAAAAAGAGAAATCCTCCGTCATATACGGTAAAAGGCGGGGTATTACTACCGGCTATAATATTTAATTTTTTTGGCAATGTATTAAGGCGTCTAGCAACGTGATTACTGAGATCACTAAATGAGTAAATAAAAAAGGAAATATGTAGGAGGCAGAGAAAGTTCATTAATTAATATCTGTGGAGCATTGTTATGACGTTCCGAAGTTGTTCAAGACACTGTTGGAAATTTTCTTGCCAGAAGGTTTGTATGTGCAGAAACGTTCGTTGCATTCATCTGTTTGTACAATTCTACTACTAATAATTGATACTATTAATGATTGATACTATTAATGGTATTTTTGACAAGTTAGAAAATCATCCTAACGCCTTTCTGCAGTATTTAGTAAATACTCAACATCATCAAGACAATATTGGCCAGTAGATCTAAAATATGAAGTAGACATAATTGTAAAAGTACTTCAGTATAACTGTTATAACTTCAGTTATATCAGTATGAGCCACAGAGCTGTAAAGTTAGAAAAGTAACTTATAACATCTGTAAAAATATTATTGCTAACAAATATGCGGTAAAAGGCGGAATATTATTACTAGGTATTATATAATATTTAGTTTTTTTGGCAATGTATTAAGGCGTCTAACGACAATATAACTGAGCTCGCCAAATGAGTGAATAAAAAAGGAAATATGTAGGAGGCAGGGAAAGTTAATTAATATCTATGGTACATTGTTACAACGCGACGTTCCAAAGCTCTTTAAGCACTGTTGGAAATTTTCTTGTTATAAAGCTTTTATGTGCAGAAAGGTTCGTTGAATTCATCTTTTTGTACGATTGTGAGATACGATTAATGCTATTTTCGCTTTATATCTTGAATCAGATGCTTCAAGTGTAGTAAATTAGTTTGAATGAATGTGTGAAGATGTAACAATTGGATTAAGTACATATATAGTCTAAGCCTCACATTTCATGGCCAAATTGTTTTTTTTTCTCTTTCTTTTAGTATAAATAAGTGAAGTAACTTCAAACAAGTTATGCAGTGCTTCCACACACCTTATTCATAATTGCATGTTGCAAGTGAGAAGTACAAGCAGCTGAGCCAATTAATGTTAATTTTAATAATAAAAGTGAAACGATGGGAACCCTGATTTCACTTTATCAAAACATAACACTTTTTCTTTTGTATTCTCTCATACTGGTGCCTAGATTACATAAGGTCCATCCAATTGTCCTGTAAACTATGCTGCATTAAACTCTATACTTTAAAACAGCATGGTTTTCAGGACAATAAACATAAAAAACTCTTCAATGGCCATTACCAACTTCCAATAATTGTCCTTATTAAAGGCACCCTTAAATGGACACTTGCAAAGCTTAGCGTATCCTTAACAAGAACGGTTCACATGTTAGGACATCATTTCCCATTAGAATAGTCCACTCGAGCCATGGGAGGCAATTCTAAGACGCCTTTTCCATGTCCAGTCCTCTTTCGCTAATAACTTTCATTATTACTACTTTTCGCACCTCTTTGTAACAAGTTTCTTTGACCGCTACCGTAAAAATGTGGACCGTGACGATAGTTAACTCGAGAGAGGCCGAAACAAAAACTATTTAATGTGGAACACAATTATCTGTACAATTACCTCTACAAATATTGCTGAAAGGTAAGAAACCTATAATCATCTCCTATAAATTAAATTAGTTTTTTAGTGCATAGTATGAAAATTTTGATGATCTCTTTCGTACTGTAGAGGAATATACATATTAACAGGTTATTTAGAGCAAAAATGCAATTGATCTGTTTTATTTTAATTTTTAATTAATTACTTAATCTGTAACTAATTATTATGTTCCCATGATCTTACTCGATCTACTTTATATTTGGTACAGTAATACATCTGTTAAGCGCAGAATTTCCCATTTCAAAGTAAAACAGCATTTCTTCTACATATAATTATAACGGGAGGCATGGAACTGTTAACACTGCCCAATTTGCATAGCATTCCTCAGTCTCCATATAGCGCTGGAGGGATTGGTAATTTACTAAGACATTACATAACAACATGGGAAGAAGCTGCGGAGAGTTTCGAAACGTTCCTCTTGCATCCCAGCAAATATTAATAATATAATGTTTGCTATTATGCGAGGACTTTGGAAGGTAGCACTTGTCTAATAAATATAGTCATGGAAGGTCAACCGGTCAGTGGTAGTAAAGCTAATTCTTTCTACATTCCACCAAACCGAACACTATTATTACATTGTTGGATCGTGCGTCATTAAACCCAAGAGGCTGTCATGGTGTGCTTCTTTTGAGGACCATTCTTGGATGGTAGCAAACGTGATTTTCAAGAAAGATCGGTCGTGAATTTGCAATCAGGCATAGAAAACTACATTAATGTGCACAATACAAATTCTTACTATATTAATAATATAATGAGACAAATGCAAATACATTTCCTTATGTGATTTATTTTTTCTGATAACTACAAGAACTCGACCAATTTGCTTTTCAAACCAGCGGTTAACTGTTTGCATAGAATACATTAGCTCTTCAAATATGTGAGTCATTGTAAGACGAACGGAATGAAAAACTAAAACAATGAGCACGATGCCTTCGAATAATCCATTGTTGCTTCGTTCCCAGACGAGCAGAGGTATATGAAGCAAGAAAGTTCACATAGACAACTAATTAAACTCAGGTTAAACGCGGGTGACAATTTTATCTTGCAAAATGCGAGTTCGCATGCCTGGTACATAAAGGGAAGCGTTATGGCAAATATTGAGATTAAAAAGATCCTCATTTGTTATGTAAGTTTGTTCCGTATATAACCTTCCAAATAAATTAGGTTAACAACTGAATTAATTGGGTTTTGTTTTAAGAAAACTTACGAATGTTATCTTTTATACTGAAATGTTGTGTCCTAATGGGAAACTGATTTTAGTCAACATTAACAAGATTAATATAGTCATAAAAAGACGTGCGCACCTTGGGCAACAGTGTAATTTTAAGAAAAAAGTTATAGTAATATTTCAAAAACTAGAGCGGATTTGTGTCAATCCTTGATCACGCTATACTTCTGGCAGGCCTTAATTATCTCGTTGTATAAAAGCCTGATTCAAATTCGTATACTTATACTAATGCTTTTTAATGGTGGCTTTTCTTATTAGCGGTTTGTACTGCACATTGCACTCACCGGATCTTTGAATCGAATTGTTCAAGAGCCGATAAAAGAGGCAATAATTGTAAATGGAGAAACTATTATCGAATATTACAACATTACTGCGTAATTATTGTGTCATTAGTATTCGCGCAAAAACGTGTTGACATTCAATAAAAGATATTGAATGTTGCAAAATGAACGTACATGCAGTATTGTGCATATATCGTCATGCCTATATAATATTTCATTATTAATTATCGGGAAAATAGGTAACCATAGTGGTACATATAGTAAATGCGTACGTAGACTTAATAATAGCAGGATACTTCATTATTTAGGATCAAATTATTACCGATAATCTGTCTAACCAGTTTTAATTTCGTCTTAAGATTCAGTTTTAACCAATCACATTTAAGCTACTTGGAAAGATGTTGCTTTCTGAATACGTTGCAGAAGATGCAGTTATAACGTATGTATGTTTTAAGTAGGTGCTTGTATATTGTAATAGGTACTTTGCATGACTTGTAGATTATATGTAGAGCTCCGCACTGATCTGACATATAGGTGAATAAATTGTAACGTGCATTTATGAAATTCTTGTACCTATCCGCCCAAGAAATTCCTTCTGCAGCTGTTATACATTCGCGTACGCTGAAGAATGTCGAACGTATTACTTTGCATACAAGTACCTGTTATCTAATTATTATTATTCCAATTTATTGTCTAGCGAAGCAAACAAGCTTCGACGACTATCACTAATAACAAAATAACAGGTTATAAGCAACTGATCGATAACACGTATCACAAAGTAATAATGCGATATAGAAATTGTTTAATAACATTACACTTGTAAGTAAATCAGATAATTTATATCATTGTTCCTCTTGAGGTATTTCCTATACCTTCACAATTGGCGGAGGCGCGCGGTTGAAAGTGTACAAAAAATATCATTGATCTACAGTTAAATCGGCATCTTGATGCAATCATTTTCTATATCTTCGAGTATGCATATTGAATTAAAAAGATTTGAAATTCTATAATTAATAATGATTTTCTCATTGTGTATACACCACCCTTATATTTTAGTAATGAATTTCTGTACGCGTTTTTTTAACTAATTATCTTATTTCCAATAAGGTTTTTCTCCAAATGTTGAAATTGATCTACACAGTAAAAAAAATTGCTGTAAATTTACAGTAATGAGTCTTGGCCACTTTGTAGCCAAGTAAAATTACTGTAAAATTACAGGTTCATTGTAATATTAAATTCGGATTGTATTTTTACAATACCAAAAAGTAACATTACATGTCTGAATTGTAATATTACAAACATTTAAATACGGTCTTGTAAATTTACAACCCCTGCTGAGAAATTTCAAGGTACTTGTCGGTAATTTTACATACAATAGGGTAAAGTTAAAATTTCAAATTGTAAAATTAATATTTTCCGTTTGTAATTTTACAACATAAGTAGTGTAAAATTACATTTAAGGATAAGTAATATTCAAGTAATACATATTGTTATATTTATTAATTTTTCTGTAAATTTCAAATATATAAGCAGTAATTTTACAACATAATTAGTGTAAAATTACATGTAAGAATATGTAGTATTCAAGTAATACATTGTAATTTAAATTGTATAACTGCAGTCGTTTCTTTTCAATATCTATCTCTGCCTCTTCGAGTACTGGATTCCAATTTATACAACCAACTCTAGCTGTCGATAACTGCTTTGCTCTCTTAGCTGGTACAGGATGGACCAAATCTCTCTGCAAATTTTGGTCGAGCGGTAAGGCTATAATCGCTTGCAAAACAAGTTCTCCATTGAAGACAACATGTGCGGTGCCTCCTTTGTTGTGCAAGCGATTATAGCCTTGCCGCTCGGCCAGAATTTGCAGAGAGATTTGGTCCATCCAGTACCATTTTGCATGGATGCTTTTGTTTGTGTGGCCTATTAAGATACATGTATCTATTTAAAAGTTTTTCGTATATCGAATGGCTACCGTCACCAATTACAACACCATTATCGTCTTTATCTTCAAACATATCTTTGTATTTCGGTACCATTTTATTTGCAACTATTTTAAAAACCATTGAAGGCACGATCGATTGCTTCTTCTTAATATCTCTCACGATGCTGTT
Source organism: Quadriops clusia (assembly GCA_033557875.1). Lineage (NCBI taxonomy): Eukaryota > Metazoa > Arthropoda > Insecta > Coleoptera > Hydrophilidae > Quadriops > Quadriops clusia. Next base: position 28,144 of record JAWQRP010000437.1, read on the forward strand.
GACAATGTCGGAAATTATAGGTTTTGATGATTTACCTTCCTCACAGACTTCCAAAGAATCGGAATCTATGTTATTCCAAGGAATGCTGTACGTATTCCATGAAAATAATTCATAACTGTCGTTGGATGCTGTGTCTATTGAAGTTCCAGCATTAGACGACATTGTTAGCGTAGATGCCTGATCAGTCCATTCTCTGCTCTTCCATTTTTCAGTCGCTGAAAGTAATATTAATGGATCTCTGCTGGACGAAACGAGACGTAATATATCAGAATTCTCTATAACTGTGCCATCTTCTTCCATCACAAGTGAACTTCCATTGATATCCAGGATATCAATTGCTGCAAATTATACACTTTACAGTAACATATTTGAATGTACCCTTCTAGCAAATACACTATGTATTAAGTGTATATGTATT
>JAWQRP010000438.1:0-28539 GCA_033557875.1 Quadriops clusia
TCTTCATTCAAATTTTCATTTCGCATACTCTCAATAACAGTTCTCACCTTAATGGCGTAATTTTCTTTGACGTGACTTTGCCTACGAATTCTGGGATGCTACGAAAACAACGAAAAAGGGTTCCTACAAAATACTAGACGATCACAGGTAATTTTGGCCGAATAAAGATTCGGGTTGATTTGAATCTCCCGCCATTTCCGCTTGCGGAATGTTTAAGTAAGTGTCGCTTACGAGCGCATCAGCGAGGTATCCCCTCAATAGTCACAGTATCTTAATAATTTTTATTGAAGTTTCATTCCTCTTTCTTTTACATCTGTAATAACTTGATATATACTTGTACTGGTGTTTTGGTATTGTTATCGTTTTCTTTAAAGCGCTACCCTAACCTAACTTTTTGAATCGACAGAGGAAACATTTAGACCAGAATTTGACTATGAAGTATTATGAACTTTAAAGTTCAATTTTTAGGGTAATTGGTGCTAAAGGTTGAATAGCAATTCGACCTTGGACCGATAGAACTAAAATTTGAGGAAATTTGACTTTCAAGTCTTTTTGTGCAATTGAGTTAAAATAGGGAATTATATGTCGTAACTTACTTATTTTTGCGACTTAAAAATATCTTATTGGTAGTATTTGCTTCAAGAGATTATCTTTAGGTTAAAATTAGACTAAAATATACTTAATAAATGCCTTTAAGGTTTAAAGGCTATGAGGTTTATTTCGAAGATATATTTAACCAAATGTTGACCTGTTTTTTTACTTATAAGTTTCATGACTATTAAGTCATACTTACTGTAGATGTTTGTTTTTGGTAATATAAAACTTATAATCTTTACTTGAAACACATTTTGTATATAAATTTAAAAATTAAGTTGCAAACTAGTTAAATTTAACTTATTTTTCCTTAACCACAGGTATAATTGACCAATGATGTTGCTTGGGTACCTATCGGTACAATTGGCGGAGGCGCGCAGCTAGAACACCGCAACCTACGTAACATAATAAACTATTTATTTCTTGTGTAATAAATTAAAGATTCGTATTCCCATAATTTAGCTACAACATTCCATCAGTTATTGAATAATACAAAACAATCACAGCAACTGATAATTTTCTGGTTATAGATTTAATTTATTTACCTAATCTGATCAATCCCTCGTTCAAAGAGTGCTTATTGATGGGCTCTTTGAAAATCCATTTGATGTTTGAATGCTATTTGGGCATTTGCATAGAGCATCTCTCTAATAACGGTGATGGTCTGCATAGTTTGCAGTATTTGCATGTACTATGAGGCTGCGAGCATTTAAGGAATGTGTTTTTACTCGCAAACAATTCCATTTGAATATTACTCTTGTTTTTAACTAATAACTTGTAATTACGCCCACTGTTTTGTTTAAACTATGCATCCGAGTAATGAACGCTTATCAACATAGAAAAATGTTAAAATATTCTAACAACATATGTATACCGGTATATTTCCACGGATAAAAGTTTCAATATTCTGTATGCGAGCCTGGGAGACAAAACCAAGATAGCGCATATTTAAAACGTGTTTTAATATATACGGAATGCCAATACAAAAGATATTTTGAATGCGTATAACTTAGGAATTCGAAAACTCCTGATATTTTCACGGAAAACTTTGTGTAAGCGGATCCCGAAACTTTTGTACACGGAAAAGTTATTATATTAATGTACCGATACAGGTGTGTTGAAGAAAGTTGCTAAAAGTGGAATGACAATCTGATACGGAGCATTCAGGAGGTGGTAATTCTTAAATAATATTTTAAGTTAAACTTCATGCAAGTTCCCCCCTCAAAACTCCGCGGAAGCGAATTTTACACAAAATTCTTTTTTGCGTATCACTTTGCGTTCGAAACTCGTTGAACCACTAGACCTCCCAGGAACCAATTCGATAGAATTTGTTTTAAAATAAACGCCTTCACGGTTCAGTTAGTAATATTGTGCCAATATTGGCACTCGGGGTATACATGAGAAGGGCTTTATTAGAATTTAAAGTGGAACGCCATTCAGTGGCGAAACCAATGTCTACACTATCTCGGTATTTGTTTTCCACGCGAAGGAACATCTGACAGAAGGTACAAAAGTTAAACAGTGGAGCTAAAAAATAAATCTCATTTCTATCGGCGTTATTGGAATTGCCATTCCTTAATTGTTGATATCTCGTGAGCTAGTGTTTTTCAATCTCTTGGGGCTTATAAGTTGTTCGTAAAGGCTTCAATACCCTTCTCAGATTTCGTCCGGTCCTCCTTCGGCACGAAAATATTTTTTCCTTTATCGAAGTTTATAAAAGATTAATATTGCAGATAGCACCCGGATTCTGCGTCGGCGTTGTTCTATTATTAATATTGTGTTTACTCTTGTAATTAGGTTTTATTTATCAACCCCTAAATGTAGGTATATTTTATAAAAGAAAACGTTAGTTTTATTAAGTAATCCTAGTTCCTTATTATTTCAGAACACTTCCACAACCTCTGACAAAATGCATTGAACTTTTATCCATGCGCAAATAAAAGAAAAGGCTAGAAAAATATTCCCACTCGGGAGAGACACAAAACTCTATGGTAGAATTAACTATGTGTGCGTAGTTACGGTTTGTTTTGGAGAGTTTTCTTTGAACTAGTATTGACAAAACGAACCGTAGCGTCAAGTGGACCGTAAGAAATAGCAAAAGTAAGTCCTTGTCTCTGGCTCGGAATTATTCCTCTCTTTTTTCGCGTCTTTCAGCAAAAGGAAAGGACTAATGTCTCTGTAGTATTCTGCACGACTACGTCTGCTCTTTTTACGGGACGCATAATGTGTGCCATTTGAGTGATTGACTTTATTGTTACCAACAAACGCTTAAGCTCCTCCACGGGGATGAATCATAATCGAGACCAATTAACGTTGTAGGTCTTCTTCGCAATTTCGGATTCGTATGCGCCTGTTTCTTAATTAGAAATTACATCTCAGGCGGATTCGATTAAGCTCAGTGGCGTGTCTTACGTTATTAACCTTAAGTGTTAATTTCTGTCAAGGTTTTGCAGGTTTAACCCCAATAAAATCCTCTCCTCTGATGTTTTAAACGACTAAGGTTTAGCCCGATATTTAAATTCTTGCGGCGTGGCTAAAAATAAATCCTCCCGTCTTCTCGCAATAATATCATCAAAACTTGAAGATTGGATTATTCTCGTTATTTCTAGGCTCTTATTTGCTATGTTTTAACGCAATACAATCTATACCGTATTTAAGACGCCTTGCGTAAGAATATGTTTTAATGAATGTTTTTATCATAATTTAGTGCATGATTTATCAACGAAAAAAGGGCGCACGTATATCGTTTAGATTCCTACAAAATCAAGTATAGAGAAAAGAATTTCTGAGCTTATAAGAGATGAAAGATTTAAAAATTTATAACACGTACTCTGCTAGTGAAATATAATGAGACCTCCGAGAATTTCCGCACATTTTTCAAGAAAATTGAACGTTCAGGGGTCTGATTTACCAATACATACGTGTTTTTCTTTACTCTCTTATACACACAGTCTACTTATTATAAAAATTAGTTTAAGCATTACAGTCACATTTCTCTTCATCAGTGATATTTTCATATATAAGAACTACACGTTTATAATTTTAACAGTTTTTGATTTAACAAATTTACAATTTCTTGTTTTCGAATTCTGTTATTCACTCGTTGATAAAAATGATTTTTTCAGGACGCCAGCAATAATTTTTCGGGACGCAACCCCCCGCATTATTTATAGGTCTTGCAGGGTTTGAAGTGTAAGCTAAAATTTAATTATCTGAAAAGGAATAATTTGTTTGTGCAAATAAACATCTTGCCGCATTTAAGAGTAACTAATTACTGAAGCTGTCTGAGCACTTTCCAACTTATACGGAAAATTGGCTAATAAATACTGTAACACCTGTCAGGTGCGCCCTGGGAGATATATTTGTTAAATACTCACCGGCAAAATCCGTTGTGATGTAGAGACGTCGACTCAGATTTTAGGTTGCTGTAATTTACAGCCCCATGTCGACAGGGGAAGAGGCCAAGAACAGTAGCTAAGTAGCTCGTTAACAGACCACTGGGGACTTTGCACGTAGGCGCACGCTCCTCAACAACTTACAAATATGGTTTTTATCTACTTGCGCAAGATAGTGCGGCATGAAGAGAGATTTATAAGCTTACTGTTTTTCATTGAAGGTTACTAAAGCTAAAATTTCTTACTATGTTTGGTGGAAAAATTCTTGGTAGTTGATGTAATATTCTAAACTAAAGAACAAAGCAGTTAACACAGATTCTCCTAAATTAGTTTGTTGATAAAATTTTCATAATCTCGTTTAAAAAAATCAAACGAATTATTTTTTTTAACTTCATTACTACTTTTTGACCAAATTTAATAAGAACATGAATAACTCATCCCCGTTTATAGAACACTATGTAAAACTAATATATTTTTTAAATATAGTCATTTGAAAGTTGTATAAAATGATTCTATAATTAGAATACATACCTACATAGATCATTTATAATACGTGTATGTACCTAATAGATATGTAAAATATTGGCTTACGTTTCATATTATTCCATCTCATTTATGCACAACACAACATTTGTGGCATCCAATTCTTCACCTGCTTACTGTAGAACGAGCAACAAATTGACAAATGCCGAAGAACTTTTGTAAATATGGAATATTCCATCTGCTTTCCCTATTACATAAAATACTATCAAAAAATTTTGATATTCAAGACAAAGCTATCCGAACTTTTAATCCCTACTTGTAATCATTATATACATATGTGAACGTTCACTAATTATTCTCTGTCTTTTAATGTTAGTTGTCAACTTGTACTGTACAGCAATTTTTAGTGAATACATTTATTGTATACTTACTTGAAAAATATAATTGCTACTGGTCAATGATCAATTCAAATATGTACTAAAAGGGTTTCCATTTGCGTTGAAATATTTGTTGACAAATGGAAAGAGTATGTTTTTCAAAGTGAGTGTTACTAAATTTTCGTGTGTGTATAAATTCTCATCCCCAACTTTCGCAGACAGCCCGCTTACTTTGCAGCGTTTGCATCACAGCAGCTTGCCGGTTTTCCTACAACTGCACAAAATTTGGCCGGCTACATATTCCAATTTATGCATTCATGTTAATTTTATTCGTTTGACTAACTTGTTACAGAAATTAACCGAACATGATAGGTGACAGAATGAGTTAGGTTCAGTTGGGATATCACAACTGAGGTGCTGGTCCATATTTGAATGCTGCTTTCATCCCTTTTGTGTGCGGGTAATGTACCGCAAACCGTTTACAAATCAGACAAACCTCGCACATACACAAGGATCGGGGTGACGTACGCTCACACAGAACAGATAAGAATTGTCTTATAAAAATGTCACGGTGCAATGAACCCAAACAATATAAATTTGGCGAGACTTTAATTTATTCACATATGGACATGCCTTGTGGATGACTTCGCATAAAAGCCTGGTTTTCGCTTAAATCGTCCCTAATATTTTAAAGAAGGCTCAAGTGTTAATATGTAAATAAATCATTTGTCCGTAAAATACAAAAAAAGTGAATCGTTAATGTATCTCAACATAATAATAACCGTTAGTGTGTTTGAACAGCTTGAATTTATAGCCCTGGATGTGTAACGAAAAGTCTCAACAGTTTTCTCGATGCGAAATATTATTAAATGCGGAATCTTAAGAGCAGCAATTCTGTGGAAACGTAAAAGGCGCTAGACATTCCGTTATTCTTTTGGCTCTGACAAGGGCCACGATATTAAAAAGCCAGAGGTCGAAGATATCACCATATTTTGCGCAGAAAAAGAGCTCCTGTTTATAAAGAAAAGCATTGCGAAGAATTTAATTGGACAATTTTACACATATGTTGCAACTGTAATACAATATAACTTAGAAAAAGACGACACGAAACAGTTTTATGAACGGCGTCTGGGAGTTTGTTCAAAGCTTCATAAACCGTATTGGGTTTTGCATTTTATTATCTCTGTACTATCCGGAACAACAACGCTAACGCTAATCTTGCGTTGTAAAAATTGTCGCAGGAAGGTAAAACTTTTATCCACTGCAATGGCTTCTCGACAATAAAATATTCAAATATTAATTTATTCATTAATAGAAACAATTTGGGAGAAAATATTCTCTAAAGAAAGTCTTCACCTTTTGCTGCGGTATAAGATTATATCTGTAACAAATTCAAACAATCGCTGTAAACAACTCCACATTAAGCAAAGCATTTTTCTTATAATCTTACTCTTCCGTATGAACTTTTTGTGATCTTTATTCACGTCAACAACCTTTTATCAAGTTGTCGTCGTTCCCACTTCATTTTTCACGATCCACGTCATTTGTCAGTAAGTTGGTGAACACCATAATGAGTTTGAAAACAAGGGACAGGCGTGACAGCGTACCATAAAGAGTACGTCGTCCACTTTCAGGACTCGTCTTTTCTTTACAGCTCTCTCAGTGGCGATTTTTAAAACTTTTCCCTTCGAGCTATCAAAGAAATTCCATTTGCATCCCTCTCACATAAAGTTAACTGCTAGAACTAGACTTAATACATTACAACGTATTGTGTGACCTTCTTACTTTACGGCTGTAAATAGTTTGGGTTATATTGGGATCCATTCAACCACCTTTCGCAGCACTTTAACTTTCCTCATTACACCACAAAAAACTGCTTCCGTTCATAGATAAAATCAGGAGCAGATTTAAAAAACCTTAAGTATTCCGCATGAACCCGAGCTCATTGTTAAATATTTCACTCTCAATATATTCATTCGCCAGATAAAAATAGCAAACAAAAAGTATCTAGTAGTGAACTTACAGAGCAGTGCTACTGCCGAACGTCGTAACAAGTTCTAGATAGCGAAAAGTTCAAAGAAAACTTGGCCTTTGATGGGAAATGGACTTTTTCAATCAATAAACCATGCCAAGGAAGTATGTATTTCGTTTTAAATAACTGTCAATTTACGCAATCTTTTCGTTGGACATTCGCAAAGGCGGACTCAAATTAAATTCCCCCTATATTTATAGTGTCTCATTCAATGTGATCTCTTTTTCAGGTCCTGGTTACTGGGGATTGATGAACCCACAATGGAATATGTGCTCAAAAGGACGCCGACAATCGCCCATTAACGTAGAACCCGATAAATTATTGTTTGATCCATACTTAAGGCACGTTCATCTTGACAAGCACAAGGTAAATGTTTCCTCTTGCATTAATGTTTTCTTTAAAAAATCAAACATAGTATACACAAATATCCTATGCTTACACAAAAATTGTACATAATCGATGGAGAGACACAATTAATTGTAGTCTTTTTACTTAGGTATAAGAAAATTTTATATTTTTTTGATATAAATGATCTTAAGTTTGAAAGCAGTTTAAGTTTATCATTTTTCGAATATTTATAGCCAAGCCTTTCTCTATTAACATGGACAATCTTGATAGTAATAAGGGCCTATTATATTACATTTTCAAGTCAACAAAAGGATAAAGAAAATTGACTTTATTCTTTCCGAGCTCCTATTGAACTTTTGTGTGCTCTGCAATTATCTCTGAAAAGCTTGACGTCCGAAACATTCAAACAAAAACTATTTGTATGCTGAATCAATACACTTACCCAGGAAACGAGTGCATGCCCGCTCTCGTAGCTTCACATCAAGAGGTGCATGTTTCTAATTGCGTTTAATTAAAAGTGCAGCTTTATTATTGAGCTCGGTAATATGAATCGCAAGGTATCTTGGCTGCGAACGTATTAATCATTCATATCAGATCATTCCTTCTTTACTATGCAATGAGAAAAGTTTTGCGGAAAAACAACCTTAAACATTCTATTCTGCGAGAGACGTTAGAAAATTGCTGGGGCGATTGTACGCCACGTTATGTCTTGCGTACTTTCTAATCGGCATCGTCCAGTTTATATTTACAACTTCTTACAAATTAAACATTCTTACAATAAGCCAAATTTTTAAGAATTTTTTTTCTATTTACATGCCTTATTATCGATTTTTAACATCAATCTGTAAATGAGCTGAACTAAAATTTTGCAGATCGTAAAAACATTTATTGCTATATTTATATCCTCGCTATTATAAAGATACTTCTATAATTTCTCGGTGAAACCTTTTCGGTATATATTTCTGAAACCAGCTATAAGTGAAGCGGAGTTTGAAGTGTTAAAAATTTATGTGAAATCATAATGCGAAAATATAAATAGTTAAAATTTTGGTAGCAACCACTCTTAAATAGCAGGTGGGCCGACGTTTCTAGGTCAGCATTTTATCTTATATAAGACAAGTGGTCAAATATTCAGGACTACGTGACATGAAGCTTTTCGTTTCGTTTCCCGTAATAAACGAGGTTTTAAAATGCATTGGAGTTTCTATGCTGCAATAGCTTTGATACTTTTGTATTTTCCCTTGAAAAATTTTGCAGATTGTAATTCATTTCGAGTACAGAAACGTTCATTAAATTAATATCTCTTAACTAACTCTGTTAATGACGTAAGATCATAAAAATAGGGTATATATCTTTAAACTAGAATTTCCAGACTAAGGAAGAAATTTTACAATAGAGACATTTATAGTTATGAAAAATAGGCAGCTATTGCTGCAGGCATTGCATTTTATATCCTCCCTACTTTAAATTGTATTCTAACTCAATATTTTCGCTGATTCTTGGGTTTTAGGGAACCGTATCAAACTGTAGAATTCCCTCCCCTAGTAACAAGCGCAGACGCAGCAAGACGCTTACTTACAAATTGAAGTACACAGTTCCTTTTTTATACAAGTAGTAAAACTTATATAACTTTCATTATTCCCCAATTTTCCGTGAACATACGGTAGATGATTAAGAATAATATTTATTCACTGCATTTAAGGTCTCATGAATTATTCCGTGTTGGTTAAAACTGTGTGAGTATCCTAAATTAATGGCTGACTATATTGGTCTACGTTCGGGCATAAATAAGACAGAACTTTAATAAAGTTTCCAGTAAAACAAGGAAAGCAATTAGCACAAAATAAAAACTTTCCGGGATTAATATAAGTGATCGTAATCAGCGAGTCTACATTTAAATGGGCTAGGCGTTGAAAAAGAACAATTAAAGTCTACTTTTAAATTCATTGTCTAATTTAAAGCACAACCTGTTCCTTCATAGTATTATGAGAATCTCCTTGTTATAAATTTGAAAGTTAAATAAAACTTCTTGAAATTAAGTCAGGAGTAAATCTCTGCCGCGATATGACTGATTGTTTTTGGGTAATTATTTTTTTGTTGCTCGGATTCGGTTTTGAATGGAAATGCTGTTTGGGGATGACGTGGGGTAAAAACGAATGCGGTTTAAACTGTGTATAATGGTTTTGATCATTAGTGGTGTCCCGCAACGCAGACGCCGTGATTGAATGATGGATGACCTAAGATTCGGAACTTCCCCTTTCAACTCTTGCAATTGTAAACCTTTATTTGTCATATACAGAGTGTTCCTAATCGACTTTTCTGCGCTTCTAAAACTGCTTTAAATCCGTTTTCTGCACTACATTTACAGTTAGTATTCAGAAAGACGGGTCGTAAAAAGAATTTAATACGTTAATGGGTTTGTGAAATTTCCCCCCAAAATTAATGTAAACTCGTGTAATCAACACTGTGCGGGATTAGTGCGTACGTGCAATAAATGCTCGCTGAGAAAGACCAGTAAAACTCAAGGGCTGTAAATAAATATAATTATAATAAATTTTCACCGCATAAAAAGGTTTCATTGCATACGTAAGAGTTGAAATTGTAGCAGAATGATATTTTTTAGTATTTCTCTCTGCAAACATTAGGCCAACACATTTTATGCTCACAGTTTACGTAGAACAATAACTTGTTTCTTTATGCTGACAGAATTTTATGAGATTCATTATAATTGTAAATGTAATTTTTCTGTATTCCTAGTATTTTACCGCCGTTTTACCACCATATTTTTATGTTACGCAAAGTATCAGAACCGACCAACACATAAAAAAGCTATCTGTTCCACTATCTCTAATTGAATTAGCTTTTACCGCGATCAAGAGAATTTATGGAATACAGCACGAGTACGTCTCCGATAACGCCGTTTCCTACCTTAGGTACGTTTAATGGCCGAAATAAACGGCGTATGCCTTAATAAAAATTGTATTTTCCTACAATTTTTTGCAAAGAAAACGCACATTTAAAAAATCAATAATAATTATGTCAAATCGCCATTTGAAACTAAGCAGGTAGGGAATATTTATCAAGCACTTCCTAAGTAGGCATCGTTAGTAGTTGTGTAATGAGTCCAGAATTTTCTTAACCGCCATTGCGAAAGCAAAGAAAAGAAAAATTAACCAATTATGAACTCTGTGCATTCTATTGTGTTTTTCCAAGATGTAATGGTTAGTTCTCACGAAACGCGAATTGATTAAACACTTTTTGTCATGTACGTTATATACGTATTCAACGTATGTAGATCTATGCAGGACTTTCAACAGTTCGGGAATAATTACAAAGAACTCTATTTACGTTTAAAATAAATGTTTAGCCGTAGAGGATTTTAAACAGTTAAATTGGTGGTTATTTACGGTGGCCTTGCCATTTTGCACTCTTCAATTATCTCGAAATTTGTGTAAACTGCTTTATTATACCATTAGTACGTTTTAATGTTGTTTGTGAGGTAGATTAAAGGTAACTTTTCTGTTATTTTTGGTAAATAAGGAATAAGTCATAGCCTTTTTTTCGAAATTAAATGTACATATGTTTAGTAAGTACTTAAACAACAATGTAGTCTCCTTTACAAACTTTTCCAACATATAGTAAGTTAGTCGATGCTTCAGCCATGGCTTAGGCACACTAAGCAATAGTCTTGTTGCAAATTGGCGAAAAAATACAGATCGAGGGTGTTTCGTTGAATCGCTTTATTCCGCTGAGGCATTTCTTAAATATAGAGATTTGCCTTAACAATCTGCTTGTTCGCAAGACGTTCATAAGGAATGATGTCTTTCCAATCCAGTCATACACAATACCGGCTTCTAAGAATAAAGATCATGTGTTCCTCGCGATATTGCTTGTTCATTGGGACTGAGCATGGTCACTGTTTCTGGAATACTAATTTTTGATAGATTAAGTTTTGATCACCACATTTTGTATTATTCGTCGATTTTTGCTTGCTTTGATTTTGCTTTGTATGTCTTTCGGTGAAAGGGTGTCTGTCTTCATTTGATGGGTGTTTTCCAGTTTTGGGTTCCTCATTTGTACTTATATTTTAGATGTTCTGTTTATTGTTATTCTATTTCTCAGCTGATAATGCAAGATTTCTTGGTTGAGTTCTTCTTGTTTATTGTAAAATAATAATAAATTGAAGGTTGATATTTGCGCTTCTTGTTTCCAATGTCTTACAATAGACGAAGCGAATAGGAAGTATTCATTCATTTGTTCCCCAATTAGCGATCTAATAATTATGGATTATGAATGCGTACATTATAACCTTCGTATTTAGAATGTAACTTCTCGTCGAAGACTACGAAGAAGAAATCTTAGAATATAGATAGTCTTGTCCAATTACAGTTATACTTTAATTACCGATCGTCAAAAACGAAATTTATCTTACAATACTACCACGAATATCACAGATTTCATTTTCAAATCACATATAAATACATCGACATAATATTTTATGTTTGCGGTAATTTTAAAATTTAAACTAAACAGGAATGGCTTATTCCTCAACCTAATATTAATTATATTGATCCTCAATGATTCGTTGCATTATTAATCTGAAACTATCTACTAACGTGCATTATAAATTATTTTATAGGGTTTCTTATGCCATAAACTAAATGCATATTGTACTTTGCTATCGGAAGTTATGACAGTTAAAAGTCAAGAGTGCGATTTTTTCTTTAATTGTCAATAACTTCGTTAAAAATTGTTTGGAGAAATTAATCGAAAAAAATTATTGAGGTCCGTGGATTTGCTTAAATTTGGAGAAATTTACACAAAACATTTTCTTTCTCGTTTCTCGCATAAAAAATTGGCTTTTCTTTTAAAATAGAAACTTTTAACTTACAGAATCAAAAAGTAGAGAGTTTTTCCTTTGAAAATGACCGAAATATTTGCTCGCTCGTAGGTGCTCCTTTAATTTTGGTCGCCAGTTTAGTTATTAATTTCGACAAACTCAAATCGAACTAGTCACGTGCTCGGATGCTCATATATATATGAAGCGTGAGGATAATTTACTAGATTTTGCGAACAGATAATTCTATAACTGTCAATTCAAGTACTCTATATAAATTTGCATCGTATTAGATTGCCTGTATGAATAAACATTTTCATATTATTCTGTTGATATATTTGACTGAAATCTATTACAACGCAACCTTCTATTTACTCATGTTCGATAATTCATATTATTTAACTTGAAAGAGTTAATCAAACCGGGCTGTCAACAATTTTATGATGTAAGCGTTCGGGATAATTTAGAATTTATAATGGAGGGGCAGAAATTCAAGAGACTTTCATAAAAGTTTTCGTTTTCTAGTAAAACGAATGGGGATTAAAATTACTTATTAAATTTACTAAATAAGTTTTGCAAAGATTTCCATTTACCGCACAATTGGAACATTTCAGGTGAATAACTTTCTGAAGCATTACATGTTTTATATTTGCATAAAGAGATCAATATGCGTAAGAAAATATTGACATTGATAATTTTTTTCTTAGCCTCAAGGTCCAAAAAATAAACCCAATTCCGGAAACTCTATTTTTTATAGTTACGGGCAATGCCTACTGATAGGCAATCTTATAAACTTCATGTGCAATATAAGATTATATTCTGTTCCAGGTTAGCGGCATACTCCATAACACCGGCCAATCCTTGGTGTTCAGGGTCGATAAGGATACAAAGCAACATGTAAATATATCGGGCGGCCCTTTAGCATATCGATATCAGTTTGAAGAAATTTATATTCACTATGGGATTGAAAATCAACAGGGCTCAGAACACCATATTCATGGATATTCATTTCCGGGGGAGGTGAGTAGATTTAACTTAACCGAAATTTATGGAGTTCTTCACAAATATTTTTGTTCTTTTATAGCTACTCTATCTTTTATATGAGATTTAACTATGGAACTCATTAATTTTTGCATTATGACATCAGGCCATACTTCCACGTCCGAAGGAACTTTATGCGCCTAACCCGTAAGCGAAGGCTGCTGTAATAAACTGTTGTTGTTTATTCAACACTTCTGTTATTGCGAATGGAATGCCGCAAAATGATTCGTTGGCACGAGACGTAGATGAAAAGTAGACATAGGTGGAATGCAAATATATCGCCTGCGTATTTTACTAGTTAGTTTTTTACGGGCACATTCCTTCCATTTCCAGTGGAATGATAAAATTTTATGCTTTTCTATTTAAAATATGGTCGTGAAAAATGAACGAATTCTAGCGCACAAAAGTTTCCCTTAAAAAAAGCTGTTACTCTTACCACTCCTTGATTCCACTTACTTAAACAACATATGCACTGCGCTATTAAGTACGTTAACGAGATTAGATACACACAAACGACTGTAAAATTATACAATAAAACCAATTAGTGTTGTTGACTTAAAATGAAAGTTAAAAGGCTCGCAGGAGCTAAAAACAACTTAATTTTAATTAATTATATAAGAAGTGTAAGAAAGTAATTAAAAGGATTTTGTTTGCATTAACATTTCAAATGAGGTTATCTTTTGTTGTAATTGTTTCGCGTTAACAATTGTAAACACATTAGATGATTAAGGAATATTCCAAACTGTTTCGAATCAAGTAACTTTCTTTCTTAAATTTTTGCACCGTCACTATATTTTCTGCTGCTTTTCATTGAATACACTCGATCGATATCGTATGAGATTTATTAAGTTTGCGGTCTATAGTGTTCATAATCTACTTTATGAGATGAAAGCTTCTAGTACAGTGCATCGAGAGTTTAAATTTTTACAAAATAAGGGAATTAACAATGGTGTGGATAAATCTTACATTCTATTGACGTGTTTTATCGTACATGCTATAATTTTTCATTCACATGTGAAACACTCATTTATTTTATCAGTTAATCTCTACAATTACTTTTACAGCTTGTTTTCGATTGTGATAGTACTTCTGAAACCACAACGGATTTAAAATTATTGGAAATTCGCATTACTCTTTTCCTGAAATTGTAATAAATCCCCGCTAAATATTTTCCATCTACTGCCGTATTGACAGCCTTGCTCTGATACATTTACTTCCGCCTTGCTAATTGAATTTTTTTTAAACAAAACTTCAATATTCATACATTTTTTTGGGGAATATCAGTGTGCAAAAATTATTAGTTACGAAACTACAATAATTTTGAATAAATTTATTTAAAAATCATAAAGTGCAATTTTTGTTCTGTAGCACAACATAAATGAAATCCGAATATTCTATTTTTTATGTACAAGCATTGTATTCAACAAATCCACGCCATTTTCAAATGATTTGTATATATAAAATATTCTCCATTATCGGAAATAAAATAAACCATCTCTGTAATTACATAAGCAAATTGTAGGGTGGAACGCACAATCATTGAATTTGAAATTTAATTTATTGCACAGTAGCCCAGAATTCACTTTGAAAACTCCTTCCGCTAATGGCCGGGCAACTTTAACACTTTTAGTGGAAAATAGATAGAAGTGTGTTCGATAATTCGTACGTCAAAGGAAACCCTGAAAAATATAAATTCTCTCCGGTAAGAGCATCTTACCTGGCCAGAACACTATATCAAACTGTCTAGAAACTCGGATGTGTTACTTAACATTCGAAGCACATGGGAGAAATAACGTTTCGTTTTTTCTTTTACATGTTTTTTACTTTAAATTTGCAGTACATATTTTAGGCAGCATAAAATTGGAGCCGTCGAAGAAAGTGCCCCTAAATTTTTATGCGCTCCCACTATTGCTCACTACACAGTTACTTAGCTAAATTAAAAGATTTCAGTAATTTCAGTTTTACCGCTCCGCCGTATCAACTTCATGAAAACGCCCTGATAGCCTTAATAAGAATCAATTAAAGTGCTCTCTAAGCAAATTAGACAATTAAATTTAATTAGATTTTTATCGAGCAAATCGCCCGAATAAAAACATATTACTTTATAAGAAGAAAACTTGTTAGGGAGAAATCGTTTTCAAACGGAGAGAGGAAAATTCTTTTTTAAAGCGTAAAAAGTTACAACCAACTGTATATACTTAATAGATAGGAGCAAATAGTCGCCAATTATACCTTTACGAATGAAATATCACAAACAAATTGCTTTTAGAGGAACAACAAACACGGGAGGAGTTCGCAGGCAATTCTATAGCTCCCCGTTGCTATTTGAAAACTTTCTATAAATAGGTTCTTTGATTGTTCCATATACATAAACATAAATAATAAGAGCGGGCCAGTTAGTTTCTTTTTAACGAGGTAGTTAACGTAACTAAGAAACTTCTATAAACAAGCTTGGCATAGACCGGAGAAAATAAAAATACCACATTATTATTGGGAAAGGAAATAAACTGTAAACGTAATATCCTGCAGATTTCCTCCGAATTATAGCACAATCATAACTTTATGAAAACTTCTTTTTAATAAAGAGGCCTAATTAAAATAACAAACGTGGGTAGGAAAGTTTACGCTTTACGGTTCGTCAGGAAAGACGTAATTAAAGGATTAATAAAAATAAATTGTGGAAAAAATCAATTGCGGCGCTAAACATATTAACCCCCTTCACTAATTATATTGCGAAATTGGAAGACCGTTAAGTCATTAGTGCTACTCTCTACTGCTCATTTGCGATAGCAAAATTAACAAAATAAAGCGCTTAAGTAATGAGGGTTGGTGCATAAATTTATATTAATAATGTTGTGTGTCGGAAAACTCATTAATCACGAGCCTATTGTGATTATTTCTAAAATAGCTGCATTATCAATATTAACTTACCGTGAAAATGGAAATCAATACTATTCAAAGAATCGGCGTTTATTGCTGGATTTTTTACATATTTTTTGCATTAGGTAGAATGTTATTTGGAAAATTTAGGTGACACCGGTTATAATATTTTATTTTCCATTTAGGGTTACGTATTATTATTTTTTAATGTGTATATTTATTAGACAAAGATACGTTTTTCTCTATTATTATAAAGTTTGGTAAAGTTTTAATAGCGGTGTGTCTGAGTAGATCCCACGCAGCGTTTATTGATTGATTAAGTAATTAATTGTCTAAATTAAAATAACGACGTTGGCGATAAATCATTAGCTATTTTTATTTCGACCCCATTACGCCACCGGCTACGTGAGTTTCAAGCATTCTGAGGTTTCCGTCATTTTAATACTGCTGTAATACAAGAGGACAAAGCCTCAATTGTCTGCAGTTATATAAGTAGAGAAGGTAAGGCAAAGTTTTATTTTAAGAAGAAAGAAACCAACGTTGATAATTTAGGATTTTTGATTATAAGGATATGATGAGCTTTTATGTTAAGTAACTATTTCGTGTACACTTCTGTACGACTAATAATGCAATCACTGTCAATCACGTGAATGGTACCCGAGGGTTCGCATGTGCTTCAATGCTTAATTAATTTGCATTATTGACCAGGATAAGTGAAAAAAGCTAATCAAATCGGAATTGACGAGGGTCCCGGCTTTAATGGTTCATGTGTTCTCCTTTGCGATAGCGCTCTAGCACATGCTCGACCGTAAACAGTTATCGGCCACTTTCAATGTCTATACATTTCAGAGGCACATTGGCCTCGCAGAAATAAAACGCCCGGCGCATAAACATTGGGCCAGTTATAAATTTATTTGCTTCAAACGAAATTGCCTGTATAAAGTTTCTAACTGAATTACGTTCATGCAAAATGCATTTATGGAAATTCGACCCGTGATCAAAGGTTAAAGACAAACAATACTTTCGGTATTTTAAACTAATAAACAAAACACCTCGGCTTTGCGAACTCTCCGGATACGCAAACAAAATGGCTTTGTTTTACATACTTCTACAAGCTCTTCCAAACGGTTTTTAATTTAAGGACTCCCACTTAGCTTTGTTTTATATTTCCTTCGCGGCGCCTTGCTGGCTCGCGCCCGACTGATCGCTTTCTCGGGAAATTTTAGACGATATTTAGTTACTTAAATACGCTAAATTCGAATTTTAATAATGCACCATAAACACTTAATAAACGAACCAATTCAATTAGAGTGGGCGTCTTTCGTAGGGAGTATTATGCAATTTTGTTAATTCATTTAATCCTAGTATATAAGTAAGTTGTGTATATGTAAAATTTTAATCGGTGTTTTCTATAAATCAATTTTAATGGTAGTAGTAATACCTGTTCTGTTTCCAGATTGCTAAGTAGCAATTGATTAACTAACCATAACCATGGCAGTATATATAATATTGCAACGAAGATATTTTGTTTGTAGTAAATTACCAACCTCTAGACAGCAAACGTAACCTAAAATTGTTACGCTTGACAGTTAATTTAGTTATGAATGTTTAAACAAAACAACAAAATTTTTGTTTAGAGGTTGGTAATTTACTAAAATACCCACATTGCTATAATTAGCATGTTTGGTAAATTTAACTAAAATAAATAATCTACAAGTCTTTAATTGATATTCCTTCGAGGAAAACTGTAAATGAACAGATATTTAAAAATTTGGCCTCAAAGTTTTAATAAATTTGCGGGGATCTGATAACGGATTATGTCGTTATACTTTAATACTCAAACGTAGCAGGAGAGCAAGTTACTAATAAATAGAACATAAAAAACAAAATAACCAAAAAGAAGGATGGTTGAGTAAAAAATTTAATGAAATTAAAATGCTTGACAGACAATAGGGCACATTCAATATGCAAAAAGAGATTAAGGAAATGACAGGTGGTACAAGAACAAATCAGACTGAACAATAAAGAAGTGCAAATAGAATGTTAGTTATAGACATAAGACAAAAGTATGAAAGAAGAGTTGAGGGATGAAGGTGAAACAGTCAACGATTTATCAAGACCACAATTTGTGACAGAAAGCAATGTAATATATATGGTAATAGTAAACCCAGATGCAAATAATCTTCATATAACCACTATATAGCCTACATGCATAAATAATAATTTTAATTTTTTAAAAAAAGAGGACTGCAACCCCACAAACCTAAGCAAAATAATAATATTAATAACGATTGAAAAAGTATTCTAAAAATATTATCTAAAGCTCAAATATTTTTAATATATTGAATTAGTTCAAATGATATTTTTGTATCAAGTAGTAAACTTACTTATCCAGAAATCAAACAAATTTTTCGCTGTTTACCAACTGTTCGCTGTAGTGTGTTCTCATGAACTTCAATTATACTGACATGTATGAAACTTTTCCCAAAGAAATGAATTCAGGAGAATATGGGTTAACAAAAATTACACTACTTCATCCATACAGGTTACGTACGAAGTCAACAATAACAATAACACCAAAATCAATTCCAGTTTAAGCTTTCAAGGAGTAGCTGTGTATCGCAATTTAAATGAAAATATCAAACTGGCAACTCAGTCCAGATTTTTAGTTGTCACCCGCATAGAACCATAAAATAATAAACGAGCTCACAGCACCAGCGAAGGATTGAAAGGTAAAGTTCTCTCTTTCGAGAAGCGAAATTTTGATTTATTGCAAATCGATATTTGCGTATAGAATTTGTATGACAAGGAGGAGGACACCTCTGCTCAGAACTTAATTATTAAACGGCAGAGACGCTTTGGCGTTTCACTGCGCCGTTTTGCGACTTATTACTACGAATACAATATCAGGGTGCATTCGCTAACACAAGCCCGTGTAATATCATTGCCATGATAGAAGGCGACTCATTTAAATATCGATTGCGGCATTAAAACAATGCACCTCCGAATTAACCGCCGGGGTGCAATGCCTGCATCATTTCCACCATCAAAACACCATAATTCCATTAAACCTGAGCTAATGCTTCCGATATAATAGTTAAATTATGATGTTTTATAACGATTGTTTTACATTACCTATTGTCTCAAAATGTTGAAATTGAATTTTTATTATTATTATTATTTTATATTTATAGGATCATTTCATAAAATATAAATTGACTATTTATGCTTTTCTTTCTGCATGTTCTTATAGTTTAACGCAATACAATGCGACCGTTATAAAAGAAAAGCCTTGCTTATAAAATAAACGGAGCGGGAAGGCATTAATAAGACCACACGTTTTTATTAGCGACATTCCATCTGAAAATTAGCCCTGCATTACCTTATTTATTTCATATAAACCTTAAACTATTGTGCGGAATGGTCACCAGTGTGTGGTCATAATAATAAAAATAAATTTCTGGGATTTCTTGTAACGTCTTTTTTATGTAAATCCAGCGATATTGCACGAAATTAAATCCATTTATTCTTTTACGGATTCGTTTTATTATACGACCGTAACGTCCGTTTTTATTATTCCTACACCGCAAATATTTTTGAAATCATACCTATCAATATCCTTGAATAATACAGTTCTATTTTTGCAGCAAACAACTTATTCACTTCCCCGTTATTTCTGTTCCCGTTCTGGTAAAATTAGTCTTCGTTTTTTTATTGTTAGTTTATTTACCACCAAAACACAATGTAAGATATCAGTAGTCTTCAACATTGTGACCATAGGGTAGACATACTTCTGAGCATTTCATGTACAGGACGTGCTCGCCAACGGAGTATCCTACTCCTTTGATGTCCTTTGAAACCTTTCAGGGCATTGTGCCCGGCTGGACTTACCTGAGACAATAATCAAGCGTACCCTTTAAAACGGCAAGGGCCGAGTATTTGAATAGACGCTCGTAATTTTTAATATTTCCTTTATGTCAGTGCTTTAAAACCGTTCGAAGAGGAATACTGCAACTTTATCAATTTTCATTTTGCTCCAAGTCGTCACCGACCTCGTTAAAACACTGCATTTTTGCAATTACGTGCGAAGACTGAGTGTATAAATATAAACTTTAAAACATATACGCTCGTAAAAATCTTGGCTTTGTGGCTTATAAAGAGTTTGACCTACTATTCTTCAATATAATGTTACAACGCCCCATAAATATCTATAAGAATGAAGCGCTTTGGAATTTATGGCCTCGATTTAACGATTAAGTGTCATCACTAGACCATTTGAAACACTACCAGAAAATTCACACTGAACGTATTAAAATGATTTCTGAATCTGCATCCTTTTAAATTTACTTTTTATTCCCTTTCCTTTAGAGGAAAGTGCACCGTATTATGAATGTTTCGTCGTGCACTGCGTGCAACTAAAATACGTATTACTTATAGCCAAAAGAAAAAGTCACATATTTATAGTTTCATTTACAAAGCAGTTTTACGTAAGCGTATATTTTAGTAGATGCGAAATAAGAATAAAATCGATTTGAATGAAGCAATAATATACGATAGATACATGTCCCAGTCTATCACGCTGACTTTCAGAGAATTCAATAAGTCGGAGCCGAATGATTCGAGAAGATGGATGTCGGCTTAGACTGTGTATGAGAAACTGAATTCTCGGCCTACAGGCTATCGACTGAAAGTCCGCAGGATCCTCGTCGCCGAAGTATACAATAACCGCACACTCAGTGATAATTCAGGGATTTTTATTATTACGACAGGGCCAATATTCAAGATAAGGCTGCTTTTGATACGCGCTTTTGTTTCAGATTCAACTTTATGGATTCAATAAAGAACTATATCACAATATGTCCGAAGCGCAACATAAATCACAAGGAATCGTAGGAATATCTCTCATGGTTCAGGTAAAATTTCATTTACATTTTTTCTGCTTCTGCTCTAAAATTCCGGATTTCTTTTTGCGCTCGCAAATATTTGCTGGCAACATTATTTTCAATTTCTAACGTTTTGCTGAGAGGGTCGCGCAATATTTTCCTCTGGCTTGACTGTAATTGGCAGATGTATATGCATGCATATGTGTACGATTTTTGAAAGTTTACTTTTGTAGAAAATAGGATGCCTACAAGAACGATTTTGCTGTATGTACTAACGCTACGATAGACATAATGAATTTATGAATTTTCTCTACTATTATACGTATAAAATATGGAACACCGCGTAAGATATATATCAAAACGGAGGATCAGAGGCACTTGAATAATAATACGGTCAAAAGAAATATAAAGTTCTCTGTTGTTAGAAACTGGTTTATTTTCCTACAATGTTATTCTTTGTTCAAAATAATATTTTTGTGTATTCAATGAAGTTTAAAGCTGATTCATCCTTTACGTACATACTTAACAAACCACACTAAGAGAACATTATTGAAACCAATTTATAATCATCCAGATAGAAACCAAGAACTTGAGAATGATTTTAGAATTTAAGAATTAAACATGTATCATTTGTCTCTATCATATAAACATTCATTAACTTTTAAAACACCAGACAAATTATTAAAACACAATAAAACAAATCAAATATTGCTACTTATCATTTGAATGTGTTATTATATTTCCCGTTCCCTATTTACTATATGTTAAACAGTTGCCAACCGTATCAATATCAAATACAAAACACAATTTGGTTTGGCGTAGTTTTTAAACGAAATTTTTAAAGGAATATTGGCGTCGAAATAGCTGAGATTGCCCTTTTGTACTAAAGTTAATTTTATTTTTTTATGGTGCCCGTTCTGAGGTTTTACGACTATGTCAGTGCCGTTTAGCAAAAACATTAGGGCTGTGCTTCCCATAAGGCCAATCCTTTCAATTCGAAATGCGACTTGGCTGTGTCACTAAATCTGCTTAAATCTTATATATGTACATATAAACACGAGAATAACTTTGTATCGCGAAAAGCGAGGAAATCTGGAGTAGTGCAGGCAATTTTTCAACAAAAGTTAAACAGAAGGAAGATGCATGTCGGCGCAAAGTTCCTGATAGAATTTTTGCAATTTGTTTCTAGTTACCTTAAATGTTAAAGATTAAATCTCATTCCTCCGGATCAGTTTAAAACTTCGCAAAAGTTCGTATTTTGTTTCGCTAATGAAATAAAAGGACTGGAATCCCAAAAGTCATTTCACGAACGCAATATATTTCTTTTATTCTGTTCCCTCGCCCCTGCCGTGCATAAATATTGAATAGCCGGCGATAATCAACAGGTGCTTACCTTTATGGGCAATTTAAAAGTAATTAGTGCATGTAGGGAGCAAATACTTTATTCACTGCACATTAATTTTTTATAAACTCATTTTTGAAATGCGGTCGGAGATGAAAGGATGAATATTTACGTAATTGTAATGGCGTCAGGTAAAGTAATTATCTTAATGCTCTAACCTCCGACAAACAATCATTGATAAAACAATGTCTGTAAACCTACATATTTTTTTGTAAATTTAATATTTAGTAAGAAGTGGATAAAGCGACTATTTTAAGCGGGTATAGCCCACAAAAGTATCAATCTTTGAAAACGAGCCAAAAATAATGCAGATAGAATTTTCCTTTTATGAACCCCACTCGCTGTTAAACAAAAGGAATTCCGAATTCGGGCATGTAATATTCCGCTGACCGGACAGTCTGCCCATTGCATAAACTACTATAAGGACAGAATGTTCGCTAAATGTCCCTAACGTAGGGCATAAAAAGCAAATGTCCGAAATAAACATTTCGCCTTGCACATTTCGTTTTAGTTAATTTACAATTAAATTATGTTACGTAAATATTTCGATTTGTTCTTGTTGTCGCCGTTGCATATGCAACGCGAACTAGGGAATTTTGACTTATTTACATAAAATTTGTATACCTACACCCGACTGAAATGCAAAATTTTGTTCCAAGGGCTTTATTAAATTACACATTTTGGATGTGGGTGTAATTGGTGCGAGAATAAAAGCGCCACGCTGTATCATTTATATAATTTAATTTTATTATTTTAAACACGAATTTCGTTTAGAAATTTGACTTTTTTACGCCGTCTTGATACGTTTGGCAAATTCGTCTTCACAGCTTTTTTCCTTCAATCTCTTCCTTGTATTTCCCCTGCAAAATTGGATTAAGTATGTCATACTTACATTTAGGAAACCTCATAATTATTGTATATGCCTTTTGAACTTTGTCCACAATTTGGTTGTTAATCTCTTTCTTTTTTAGCATTGATATCAGAGTTTCGATTGAGGCATAATATTTCGAATTCTCAATTTCTTTCAATTACTTTATTTTGATTATCTTTATTAATTCTAATGGCAAACTGTATAATTTTCTTGTCCAACTGCATTAATTTCCAAAGTGTTTTTAATTGCATTTTACTTAGTGTATCTATTGTAATGGTCTGTACCTACTGATGGTTACAAAAGTTTTGAAATGTGTCCCTTTGGGATTTTCTGAAACGCTTAAAAATCGTCAAAATGTTTACATACCCTCCCTTTACAAACATAAATACATTCTAATAAAACTATATTAAATTTGGGGCGAATATAATTTGATTTTGATACGAGCGTGGTATATTAATTATAATTATTGTTATAGTTCACTCGAACAATTAGGTCAAATTATTAAATTTAGTTCCAAAAAATTCTATATCTCATTCGGTCATACCTATATGAATGTAAATTGCCGTCTAGATTATAATAATGGATTTTTATGTCTCAGTATAGTACTTTAATGCCAATAATATATTTTTGATACCCTAAGGCGCCCAAAAAACTGGAATCGTTTTTCGAGAGCAACAGATTTCCAGACAATTGCAATTCTCTACACTTTATATCAATTTTGAAACAACTTGCATCTCAATGGTGTAATACAGAGGAGTCTCTCAGTTTTTTACTCTTTGGTACAATGTGTACAAAATTGAAGTAGACAAACTATGTATGTATTGATTCTTGGCAAACGTGCGTGGAATATTTGAGACAAAAGAAACGAATTCGCAGCAGCAAGTTATGAAAAAGAAACAAGTCAAGAAATGCGGCTGTCATTTGGTCGGCATGGCTCTTTCAAATTACATTTCGCAAATATATCAGGGATCGGAATGTAAAACTAGAATATTTGCCATTGCCCACTATAGTCAAGCCTCAACGCATACCGGCCAGACAGCATGAAAAGTGCACCGCACATGCCAGCGGTCGTGATCCAAACATGGTAGAATGCTAACACATTGGGCTTCGTGTAATATATTCGATGACGTCCTCGGATATTCCATCGCATGTTCGCTGAGGAAAGAAATGATTCAATATTCGCTTGAGAAAAACACATATCTACAAGGGATCTTCCAAAATTACCGCACATTTTTACGGATAAATAAACCGAAACAAACCTACACATATGAATTCCATGAAATAGAATTATTGCAAATTCAAATTACATCAATTATACCTATCAGTGCTGTACAATTGTCGTTAATATATTAAATTAATGTTGTAAATATCACTATTTTCTTTTAAAAATATGTCTGTTTTATAACCTGTTTTTTAACTGTTCTTATAACAACCGTATAAAATAGTTACATATGGAATGTAAGAAAATTTAATGAAGCTATTATAATTTAATTACTGTTGCCCCTGTATAGTCGACAAGTGTGTTGCATATTACTTTGATATTTAATTAATTAATTGTTTAATACTTAATTGCATTTGATTAATTAATATTTGCAACATGTGTTTAATTTCATATAGTATAATATGTCACTAATGACCTAATATCAATGAGAAAAGATATTTTCAATTTTTTTTAATTTATTTAAAATACTTATTAATTACTGATATACATTATTATTTGCAAAAAACTATTATAAACAAATTATAATCTCAAGAAGATAATAGGTTTTCTAAAACATCATCTTACCATTCCATATAGAATTTTGTTGGACATCCGAAAATTTCTGCTTAAAATGTTTAATAAATATAGAGTCGTAATCGTTGAATATTCGAAAATATACAGCGTGTTTCACCTAAAGTGAACCACTGAAATTGTGACGTTATTACAAAGATACAATTTCCAAAATTTGACGATTTACTCTATTTACTTTAAATAAAATGTTTGTCTAACTCTCCTACTTTTCGCGCATGCGCACATTAAACTGTAAAAACCATAATCATGATAAACTTTTTTTTAATATCCTCTTTCCGCTGCTCATTCTGCTTACATGGATGTAAATATTGTTTCAAAATATTGACGCATGCGCACACAGTGACTATTTAGAAAAAGGGATTTTTCAATAACTATAACTCCTTTATTTAATAAGTTAAAAAAAATGCATTTTTACTTTCTCGCAGAGAAAGTATAGTGATCATGCGAAAAAATTTTTTTGAAATTTTATGATTCTCGACGTTTTGAGTGATTTTGAGTCGATTTGGCCCTTTTTTGCTTTTTTGTCTCTCTGTGTGTGTGGCTGTGTGTGTAAACACGATAACTCAAAAACGACTTGAGCTAGATCGATGAAATTTGCTATGTAATCATTTGAGCTAAAAAGTAAGCTCGTATCAACTTTTGAGTTAATTCTGATAACCGGAAGTGGCAGTTTACCTGAAACGGAAGTGAAACTCTTTCTAGTAAAGTGCCCTTTTGCTTCAAAGTATTTGTTTCAAATTTTGTACCAGCTTCAGAAATAATTGAAAAAATGACAGATATCCAATTTTAGCTTAATCCTTCAACGGGAAGTGGTAGTTTACCTGAAACGAAAGTGACACTCTTTCAAGTAAAGTGTCCTACTGCTTCAAGGTATTTGTTTCAAATTTTATACCCGTTTAAAAAATAACGAAAAAGATATAAAATTTTAGGTTAATCCCTCAACCGGAAGTGGTTGGTTACCTGAAACGCAAGTGAAACTCTTTCAAGTAAAGTGCCATGTTCCTTGTATGTATTTGTTTCAAATTTTGTACTAGCTTTAGAAATGATGAAAAACTCATAGATATGAAATTTTAGCGCAATCGCTCAACAGGAAGTGGTGTTTTTTACATTTTTTTAAAATATGCAAATATGTATATAATATCAAAATTGTTCAAAAATCGCTTTAAATTCTTCTGTGAGTCTGTTTTATTTTATCCAGTACACCTTAGAAATATACAACAAAGTCGAGTGGAGACCACTCCATATTTTTAATAACTACAGTAAATACGTTTACATATTTAACATAATTGTTAAAAAAAATACCACTTCCGGATAAGGGATTATCTGTTACTTTTTTGTTATTTCTAAAGATATCTAAAGATATTATAAAATTTTAAAGAAATCCCTTAAAGCAAAATGGCACTTTACTCGACAGAGTTACATTTTCACTTCAGGTAAACTACCTCTTCCGGTTGGACAATTCTGCTAAAATTTGATATCTGTGAGTTTTAAGTTATTTCTAAAGCTAGTACGAAATTTGAAAGAAATCCCTTAAAGCAAAATGCCACTTTACTTAAAAAAGTTCTATTTTCACTTCAGGTAAACTACCACTTCCGGTTGGACAATTCTTCTAAAATTTGATATCTGTGAGTTCTAAGTTATTTCTAAAGCTAGTACGAAATTTGAAAGAAATCCCTTAAAGCAAAATGGCACTTTACTTGAAAAAGTTTCATTTTACATGAAAGTTTTTCACTACTTTTTCAGGTAAACTGCCACTTCCGGTTTCCCGAATAAATACAAAACTTGATACCAGTTTCGTTTTTAGCGAAAATGCCTACATACCAATTTTCATTGATTTATCTCAAGTAGTTTTTGAGTTATCGTGTCATCATTTCTAAAAAAGTGCCACATAGCATATACATACCTACAAAATTGGATCTAGCAGAACAAACCGTTAAAAAGTGACCAAAACCTTTTGATCTGAAATTAGACTAAAAAGAGACATTGTATGACAGGAGACAAAACTGCAAAGTTTTAACCCCATATACCCTCTAAGGGGGTTGAAAATAAATAAATAAGTTTATACATTTTTATTTTTTAACACCGTATCTAAATGACAGATTAATTTGAGATTTTCCACAACTAATCCTTTTATGTAGTGCCATTTGTAAAAAAATTTGGACTCCCTGGGCATTATTATTTAGAAAAAAATGCATATTTATTTTTGAGCTTCTCGGAGGGTACGTAGCCGGTTCGTGACAATCACCAATTTTTAGTATAATATGTGTTCATGGGTTAGTTATCACATATTAAAAATTCATACAATTTGGAGTGGTGGAACAGGATGAAAAAAAATAAAATCGCACTATAAACGAAGTTAATACCTTTATGTAATATGCTTCGACGAATATGAACAAGGAATAGTTGCAAACACTTTTTTTGGTTTTATACAATTAAATTC
This sequence comes from Quadriops clusia, assembly GCA_033557875.1. Classification (NCBI taxonomy): domain Eukaryota; kingdom Metazoa; phylum Arthropoda; class Insecta; order Coleoptera; family Hydrophilidae; genus Quadriops; species Quadriops clusia. The sequence continues at coordinate 27,376 of JAWQRP010000438.1, forward strand.
TACACGTCTTTATCAAAGATAAACTAAATAAAAATCAAACAAATTAATTGATAATGGCAAAGAATATTTATATCACAAAAGCAGCCAAAAGATACGATTGTTTACAAATGTAGTGATGAATCACAAAGTCGTCTGATTCTCGCAAACGTACGTTCTTGCATAAGGTGCACACCTGTTGATGCGCGATAGACAAAGAAACCTATTCATCTTTGATAAAAAAGTAGGACCCTTTGTCAAAACCAACACATCGTCCAGAGCTCGATCGAGAATTTTAAAATCTAATGGTGGGTTCGCACATCATACGGGAGATCGTGTTTCGACAAATTTCTCTTTGACGGGAATTTTGCTGCGAAATCAATCTCAAGGCACTATTTTCTTCATAGTCGTTGGTGAAAACGAATAATAAACGTAATAATCAAGTAGGAGATTAATAAAGTCATTATTATTGCTGGTCAACTTTTTTATTATTATTATCATTGCCTCTGTCGCTGTCCCTGTCACTATCACTATCATTATTATTATTATTATTTCATAACTTTTGGAAACACGATTGTGTTGTAACGAAGTGATGTGTGAACCGAGCTTTAGATTCCCAAAATCTCGATCGAGCTCTGCACGGTGTGTTGATTTTGACAATGGGTCCCACTTTTTTATCAAAGACGAACGTTGGATAGATTTCTTTGTCTATCACACCATCAACAGGTGTGCGCCTTGTGCAAGAACGTACGTTAGCGAGAATCGGACGACCTTGTGATTCATCGCTACAGTAGTAAACAATCTCATATTTTGCCTGATTTTGTGTTATAAATATTCTTTACCATTATCAATTAGTTTATTTGAGTTTTATTTAGTTTATCTTTGTTAAACACGGGCAGAATTTAATTATATAAAACCAAAACAAGTGTTGGGAACTAACATATTCCTTGTTCATATTCGTCAAAGCATAATACATACCTATAGGTATTGAGTTCATCTATAGTGCGATTTTATTTTTCTTCGTCCTGTTCCACCTCTCCAAATTGGATGAATTTTTAATATGTGATAACTATCCCATGAACACATATTATACTAAAAATTGGTGATTGTGCCGAACCGACTAGGTACCCTCCGAGAAGCTCAAAAAATAAACATGCATTTTTTTCTAAATAATAATGCCACCCAGGA
>JAWQRP010000439.1:0-28514 GCA_033557875.1 Quadriops clusia
TACACTGTATTATCACTTATCGTGATGTGTATTTTAAGTGTTTTTCCTCGATAAAAAAAAATTGTATTGTTTGTACATATGTACATACATGTTGTTGTTTAACCCGGATTTTCGATATGTCGGATCGCCACGGTCCCGGCTAGTCCGACTTAACGAGGTTGCACTGTACCTATAATTAATTAGAAATCTCCTCACATGTAAATATTATAAAGAGACTCCGTTATCCCGTTAGTATTTTAAAAATATATCTATTCATTTTTATTCCATTTTTATTTTTTACAAATTGCTTATTGTATTTTACTCTTGAAGACAATACTGATAATTTCCAGAAAAAGTATTGACTTTATAATACTTGAGATTCATATATTTTAAAAACTTTTGAACTTAGCTCCCATAATATAAATATTTTTTTATTTAACAATCAAAAATTAGCACTCACAGGGAATTGCATTTATTAGTCAAAAATGAAACAAACTGAGTTTTGTTTATGGCACTACACGTGTGACTATTAAACAATGGATACTGATTTGTCATAAGTATATTATGAGGCATCCAACACTCCAAGTGTTATTCGCATTGTACATTAACTAGACTAGACAACTTAAATGCTAATGAAATGTGTTTTAGATATTTAAAGAATATTACAACTCACTGTGGAATTCTGTCACGTAGATAAGATAATATGGTTTCTGTTCCCTGTTCCAAAATGGCATACCGAGGTTGCCTAAAACTGTTGCCTTTTATCTCGAGACACCTGCAATAATATGTCATTAATTAATTCTTAATTTTAAATGGAATTTCTTAAATGAAGTATTTGAAATAGTAACCTCAACTGCTTCAGATTTCCCAATTTTGGGGGAACGTGATCAATATTATTATTGGATAAATCCAAAGTGGCTAGCCTCTTCAAGCGCTGCAATCCATCCACATTTATATCGGCAATTTGATTATCGGATCCTAATAATATTTCCAGCGCTTCAAGTCCATATACACTGTCAGGTATATTTGTGAACCTTAGAAAAGTAAAACAACATTATTTTTGTGTACTCCACGATTGCTACCTTAAGAAAATTATAAGTTATCATTACTAACCGATTATTTGATATAACGAGTTCACGCAAACATTCCAATGCTATTAAACCCTGCGGCAAATTGCCTAATACATTTCCTCCAAGATCCAAAAATTGCAGATGACTGCATAAGCATATAAAATCGGGAATCTTCTTTATTTTATTCTTGCTCAAATTTAATTCTGTCAGATTACAAGCAACAATATTTATTCCAAAAGGCACTTCAATAAATTTGTTTCTGCAAAGATCGACCACATTCACTTCAGCCTTTAACGCTTCTTCAAAAACAGAATCAGGGATGTGGACAAGTTCTTTCATTGACAAGTTTAAGGATCTACTATTTTTCATAACGTACCTTAAAATAATTGCAAATTATAAAATTTAATAGTAGTATGAAATTAGCCTTATATTATTCATGATTATATTATAATCATTATATCATAATAATATTCCTCATGAATCTTACTTATCAGGAAATATTTGTGTAGGTGAATTACAAGGTTTCGATTTTGCTTGTTGCAAATTTGCTGCTTCCTCTGCATCCAAATTATCTCGTAAAAATTTTAGAATTCGTATCGTTCCTCCTTTTACCACATCCTGTCTGATGCTCTTTAACATATTTCCTTCAATTTGCAAATTTTGCAAATGTGCCAAGAAACCCAAGGAATTTGGCAATCTAAACATGTTAAACACTATTTTTACTTTAAAATGTATACAACAAAATAGTAAATCCATATGGATAATTGTAATTTTTAATTTATAAAACTTACGACTTTAACTCGTTATTTGTTAAATCTAGTCGAATAACATGTTGTAGCATAGCAATTTCATTCGGTAGCATTTCGATCTTGTTGTCCCGCAATTCAAGTATTTTCAAATGAGTCATGTTTTCACAGAATTCTTTGAGAATTTCCTTGATGAAGTTATTACCAAAATACAATTCCTGAATGTGCTCGCAACCCTCAAAATCAGGCAATTCCTCGATGTCATTATGTGTGGCATATAGGTGTTGCAACTTGCGGAGCTCTCCTAATTTAGGCAAAAATTTCAGCTCGTTGTGAGTTACGTCAAGTTTCTGCAAAACTAGGCGGGGAATAATTTGGTTAGTCCACAATCCTGAAGCCGAATATTTACCTCGTAGGTTAACAATGTCTGGAGGGAGTTCGATTAATTTGTTATAAGACAAGTTTATATCTAAGAGTCGAACCAAGAACCCTAAACCTGGGGGTAAGTGTGTTAAATTGTTATGTGACATGTCCTGGAAATTTAAAATGTACATCAATTTATACAAGACACATATTTACAAATAATTAGAAGTATGCATTTGGTACATTCTTTTACCTAGATAATTATTTTACACTGCAGGAAATGGACAAGATATATCATATCGTCAGTACAATGCAGGACTATCGAATGTCCTTTTCAGAAGACTGAAATAAGTGTTTCAGTTTAAAATATGAAATCAGTGTTTCACAATACGATTTTTCTCCCCGCATACCTTTGTGGTTCTCTGGGTATTTTAACATTCTGTAAATGGTATTTTGCGATTAGTTGATAATTAATTATAATCGAGATTTTTCACATTCGATAGTTCTGCATTGTAGTGACGATTTTAGTATTTATTCTTGCTTGAAATGCAAGTAATAGAAACAACAGCTCAAGAAGTACTAGAAGAAGAAAATTCCCAGGGAACTTAAGAAATTTCGATATCGTTGAAAGGTCAGAGACTAATTTTAAATAAAATTTTATATGTAGAAAAATAATAACATATTCCAGAAAACAGATGTAAAGCATGGGGCTAACAGTAAACTTATTATCATAGTGTAAAGGTAGCAAAATTGATTATAACACAGTAACCCTCATTTGCCATATATAACTATTGTACAGCGAGGGCGTGATAGCAAATTGAATACGAGACAGAGCGTTTACATAAAAACAATAAATATCTTGAACTTCAAACTAACAAGGAGTGAAGATTTCCGGTTACTGTGTTATAGTAAATCACAGCAGTATAAACAAACATAACTGATTCAAAAAATCCGTAAAAAGAGGCAGAGAAAAGAATTAGCAAATGAAAACACATAATTGGAACAATAAATTCACTGCTATGGAAGAGAAATATATTGAAACAAAGAAAAACGGAATAAATCAACACAATATTCAAAGTGCTATACTTTATGAAAGCAAAATGTAGCACAAGAACTCCACAAAACAAAAGAAATTATTAGTTACAGAAATATACTTCTGAGAAGAGCTGTGGGAATTTCAAGATTGGACCGAATTAGAAATTCAAAGATTAAAGGACTTAATGGAAATAAATACTAAACTGAGTACCTCTTCAGCACAACATGTACGAGTGGCATAAAAAAAGCAAGTCATTGAAAAATCTACAAGCTGGAAATTTAAAATAATTGAGAAGACTAAAAAGGGAACTGTATAATGTAGAAAAATGCTATAAAACAGAAACATAATATATATTGTTTTAGAGAAGTTCATTAAGTACCATATACCAAAATACTTCCTGGGATAATTATCTATTAATTCATTATTTATCAAGATTATTAAAAAATATTATGTAGTTTCCGTGGAGGCAAGTTCATATAGGATGATTAACCTTCCCATACCCGTGCATCAACCGACAACTTATGTTTGTGTTGATTTTAAACAAGTGAAAAATTGTTTTCACACATTCCCCTCTACAATATATATACATAATTATACTATATGTATAAAATGATTTGGCCCTTTCGGTCCCACAAACCGTGCGCGGGAATATTTCATGGGTGTAGGAAGGTTAAAATAAAACACTAAAAAATATATATATCATCCAAGCCGAAGACAACAACATTACAATTCAAAATAAAAGGCCTGGTTTAATGATGTGTATCAAATTATATTACGTAATCTAATGTCAACCATTGAAAAGGACTTAACAAGTTTAAATCACGAATGTCATACATAGTTGCCTATTGATTAAAGTAAAAATGATCTCTAATATAATATTAATGAGGTAATATATGTACACATAGTTTACAAGCAGACCAATAGTAGTTTGAATTATAATGCTTAGCACATAACTGCAATTTAAGTTATATTTGGAGATTCTCATCACAAAGAACAATGCGTGAAAACAAATTAATCTACATGACAAATAAGAAAAACACAGGAAGTAGTATAACATAAACTATGTACATTGGATTCCTCTGTACAATTGTAATTATAAGCTCATTTAGGATGTTTAGCAGCACCATAAAAAACAACATGAGTATAATAGGTCATGGGTCAACATAAAGTTTGTTTGTTTTACTTGAATTAGTAGAAGAGTTTTAACAGGGGCAATTGGAATGCGGCATCTTTGATTATATTACAGCTTCAGTTGCTAAGTCAGTGAAAACATTGCAAAGCTAATAGGTACGAAAGTGGTCCAAAACTAGTTTTTGCCAGTTTTTTATGATTCTTATAATTCCATGTAACAAAAACTGAAACTGTGCAATTAGCTGAGAGTGAAGGTCTCTCTAAATGTAACTTAAAATATGCAGACCACATTTGCACAATATTTAATTGCTACTATGTTAAAGTGTTGCAGATAATATATTAGACTGAAACTCCCTTTACCAAATTTTGCAGCATTATCAGATCTCCCACGTCTCGACTGATGCTCTCGAGATAATTGTTTGATAAGTTTAGTGATTGCAGCTCAGTTAACTTGTAAAATTCTTTGGGTAAGTCTGATAGTTTGTTACGACATACGTTTACCTTGGTTAATTTCGTTAGTTTACCAATTTCCGGGGGTAAAGTTGTTAGAGCATTATCTTGTAACTACAAATATTTAAAATAATTAATAAATATTTAAGCTTATTAAAAAATATGTAAAATAATTTAAAAAAATAAGAATTAAAAGGATGGTATACATTTAAAACAGTCAGATCTTCAAACATAGATATTTCGGAGGGAATTTCTTGGATAACATTTGAACTTATATCAAAGTATGTGAGCGGTTTGTAACTCCACCAGGGGTCGTCAGGGGAGTTGCTTAAATCGTAATCGACGATCGGGTCTTTGCCTTCGCCTACTTGATCGTACATAGTAAACATTCTCTGTGGAACTGTAATAGAAATAGTCACGGATCTAAAATTAGACTAGCAAAATATATCTACCTGTGACCAAACTCCGTCCAGATAAATTTAACTGACCAGTTCTTCGGACAACTTTGATCATACCCTGTGTGAGTTGGCTGTCATCCTCCTTTTTCGTTTGAAAATGAAAGATGGGGTTTAGCATTTTTCTTCGCGACTTCACTTGAGACTGTTTTGCCATTTTCACTGAAGATTTTGCGCTACTATCGATTTTCAACAATCAGCTGCCAAACTAATACATAACCTTGAATTTTGACACTGTTGACAGTCCATGACGTAATCCGAATAGCAAGGTAAACAAAAACAAACCAGAACAAGGTCGGGATTTTGGCATGTAAATTGAAATTAAATGTGAACGCAACCATCGGAGCGTTGTTGTAATCCGGGCTGCATAATTTCAGGGGTTATTAGAGAATCCATATGGAAAAAGGAATAATCGAGGAGGAAAACGAGGAGAAGCACAACAAACCATCGATAAACGGTGGCAATGAAGACAAAGTGTCCATTGTTTCCATTGTGTGCAGGATATGTTTTGATGACAACAAAGATGAACCAATCATTACACCATGTCACTGCAAGGTGAGCATAGCGTACTTAAGACATGTATTACAAACATCTACTTTGTAATTTATTAGTAGTCTTGTTTAATATTTGTCAAATTATATATTACATATGTGCATATAGATCTAGCGACTATGTACCTTATTTATCAAGCAGTATAAAATTTAAGGCGATCTTAAAAAAATATCTAATACGAATACGTATCTGTTATATACTGATCTATAAGAGTCATTTTGATTTGTCAGTTTGACATTAACATGCTAGATTTTATTATAATTATGAAATTAAAATACGTACTTATCAATGCGTTGTCATATTACATTGTCATATTAAGTTATATATATATATACAATCAGTTTCGAAATTATTCATATATCAGCATTTTTAATATGTAGTTACACAGAACAAATATTTTTCAATGAGCTAAAACATTTTATACATATTAAACTACGTTTATTAAAAAACAAATTAGTAAAAAATTCTATTACGCAAAAATATCAATGATGAAACCTACATATCCTTACTTTGTATCTCACGAAAATAATCGTACACATTGTAAAACAAGCCTAATAACTTAAATTTAACTTTAATATTTTGTATATTTCCTCTTTTAGTTTATATAATGGCTTTCACATGCCTAAGATCAGATTCTATTAAACTTTAATAATTTAGTGAAATTTTGTTCCAGTAGTAGAGCTTATTTGTGATGATAGATATTTTGTTATATTTTTAAGGTTATAGGGATAACAATACCCAAAGTGTAAATATTATATAGCAAAGTAATTATAACTCCTAAGTAAAATAAAAGCAATATTTTCTATGATAGAACCTTTTCAGGGAACTGTAGCTTTCGTCCACCGATCCTGCCTAGAAAAATGGCTAGCAGAATCAAACACCACTTCCTGCGAACTCTGCCATCACATATACGAAACCGAAAGGGTCCCCAAATACACAGCAGGTCAGTCGATTTGGAAATGGTTCCGAAATCAACCGCAGCAGCTTGGCTTTCACATACGGAGAACTAGAGGAGACTTGCTGGCCTGCGCCATCCTTACGCCTTTGGCCATAGTAATTACGTACATTTGCCTGTTCTCAGCGGATTATTACAACCAGAGGAAATTTGCCAATATACCTGCGGCGAAATGGACCTCCATATCACTCTTAGTTATGATCTCAATCATGTTGTTTGGGTATTACATATGGGTTTATGTGGTGGTCGGTTACCATGGCAGGACATGGTATTACTGGTGGCAGCGAGAATGCATAGTTCGGTACATCCCTCCAACACCAATCGCTTGCGAAGAAGGCTGTGCAGCAAATCCTGAAGCTACTAATGCAGATAACCACAGTAACACCTCTTCTTCAGCTTCAAATATTGCTGTTGACGGTCAAGAACCAAACACTAGTCAAGTGAACATTAGTCATCAAGGAAGTAGAAGCAATGTCCCGGCAAATGTAGACTGATCAAAGTATTTTTCTTACACTTATTCATGAAATTACGTTCACTGAACCCATTTGTATTTAAATACATGTTATATAACATGTGTATAATACAACACGTATATAACTCTGTTGGATGTCTAGTATTTCAACAAAATTCTAAAATTTATTTAAAAACTAAGGTATATCTAGTATTGTAAGATATTATCACAGTGTTAATCGTCCATTATTTATACTATCAACCCAGTGTGTATTCCAATTCTCTTGCCTGGTTTTTAAAATCTCCTTATTGGTGTCTTGAATATTCAAACAGTTTTGAATAATAAAAGCTTAATGTTAGGGTATTTAGTTATTTTATCATCCATTTTTTTTATATCTACACCCAAAAGTATTGATATAGTTACAAAATTAATCTATTTAATAAATACACTCTATATAACAATAAAATCTATTTACTGCATTTTCTGTGTAGCTAGAGTGTGTTAACATTGCAATAACAATAGGATTGTACACTACGGGTAAAAGCAATGCTTTCTACAAGTATTCCATATTAAATTTGTACTCATTTCATTAAATCTTATCCCGGCAATTCGCTTAACTAATAGTTGGTTATTTTAAAATATTTATTATAGCTTGGCAGCTCTATTGCACTTACAATTTGTTTAGTATTCATAAGTATACTTAAATTTTAAATAAAAGAGCAGTTTATTCAAAACTTGTAACTGTATTTACATAAACAAATTAATTATAAAATTAAATATAAAATAAACAGTTAAAAATTATATGATTATATATTTTTCGTTTGCAATTTCATACAACTTTGTTAATAAAGTAGTTAAATTCATAAGACGCTAATATTGTAATTAACAATTTAGCTAATAAAAAACCTATTATAACAAATGAAATGTTGTCAATAAAAATATGACACACACAAATAAAGTTTTAACTGATACTTAGCGGAGGAAAATTGATCATAATATGCTTATTTTGTACTTCTTCAACCTTAATAGTATCCCTAACTAGAACTCCTCAACTATGATGCTCTCCTTCGTATTAGAACCTTACCTCGTGCAAGGTTGGACAGAGGAATTCGAACTTTTGATCCATCCGAACATTTTTTTACCAATATCTAAAGTAAAAATAGTTATCTCAATGGTCACACTTCAATTACTACAGTACATACAAATGAAAACAAAAAGTACACTTACGAAATCAGTTCCAATTGCACTAATGCTAGCAGGAAACTTTCCCATTTCTTTCCCTTCCACGTAAACAGACTGGCCTCGGTGAAACCATCGCTTCTCATAAAGTAGTTTGCCATCTTCAATCCTCGTGTCTCCAATAGGCTGATCGGACAAATTGGAAGATCCGAGGGTGAGCTGCTGGCTTGAGGAAATTACAGAAGAATTAGAATTAGATTCAGAATCGGGCTTGCGAATCGGAGTTATCACTTTTCCCTTATTAATGGTTTTCAGATCTGATTCTATCTCTTTCTCATCTAGTAAATAGACAATTTTCTCAGCGGGAGGCTTCCGTCTCTTCTCTGGAATGGGTACGGGATCGTTCGGACGGCGTCTCAACTTGCGAGTCATTACTGGCTTGACTTCCATGGAATCGCCCATAAGCTCCATAGAGTACCTCTCCGATTCAATTGTTTTCTTTTTATCCTCAAAATCCACCAATAGTGTCTCTTTCAATTCCACTTTTTTTTCTTCAAATTCCTTCGCCGAAGCTTTCTTCTCGAGGACGTAGTCACGCTCAACACACTCTATCATGTAGTCACGATACAGTGTATTAAGCCTGTTTCTCTCTCTGAACTGGTATTCCAGTTTCTTTATTCGGCGGTTGTAGTCATGGTGAGTGCCGTCCTTTAGCTGTTGAAGTTTTTTCTTTAACATCCCTAGCTTGTCCTGGTACATTTGTTCCTTGATTTCAAGAGGTTCTTCATGTCGACCTGTGTCTGTCTCACTAGCATCTTCGGTGTCTGTTAGAATAGATAATAATACATAATGTAATAAATTATGATAACAATATCAAAAAGAACAAATAGTTAAATTGTTTTTAGTTCTTTGATTTGAGTACATTGAGGGTTGGAAAAAAGTTCCTTTAAACCTTCTTCATAAAAATTTATTCTTAGACGATATGCACGGCCAACAAAAAACGGACATTTAAATGTTCTCCCAGTGAACACTCACCCCAGTTCTTCTGAGTGGTCATTTTACATTTAATTTCCTATTGTTTAGGTTAAGAGTTTGGTATTATTTTTATTTATTAAATTTACAACATTCTGTAAAAAATGTATTTTTGTTATGTAATTAAGAGTATCTAGAACGAATTAATTCGATTTACATTGATTCATATGGGAATAATTGTCTCAGTTTTCGTTGATTTCGGATTTCGCCGACTGTGTTGGAACGGATTATAGGCAAAAACCAAAGTACCACTGCATAACAAGTAATAATAGTAATAGTAGTAATAATAATGTAGTAATTACCTATTCATTCCGAATACCAAATAAAAAAATCTAAATATTTTTGAAAGTTTTTTTTTATTTAACTTGACCTTTTTTCGCTTTTCAAGGTGAACTTATATTGATTATGAACCCACTTTTACAAAAAACACATTGTCTAAAATTTAGCATACAGGGTTATCTATACTCAATGATATCTACTCCAAGAAAGACCTGTTCAAGCCATAAGTGACACAGTTTCAACTAGAAATAAACCTTAGTACGGAATAAAACTCAAATATAGAATTGCACTTCCAAAATCTAAAGAAAAAATTGATTCATAGTAACACAGTAATGAAAATGTCTTAGATCAAAAGAATAAAATGTGATGTTATAAATGATACATGCTCTGGAGAAAAATGACTTCCAGAAACTATAAATACAACACACTACTAACGAAGAAGCCGAAAAATTAAATAAACTGCCTACAAGGTACAATATTTCAAGAAACAGCAGGTGTCCGGTACTTGACCAGTTCAGATACCATTGAGTTACGCTGGTTAAGCGAACTATTGCGTTTCGATGTTGATTTGTACCTTCATGTATATTTAAAGAACCAACTAATACCAATATTTTTGATATCCTGTACAGCAAAACGGAAATAAAATATACAAAATTAGGCAACCAGACATTCATATGGCCTACATCGCCTATTAAGTTTACATTGCCTCTGGTTGCCTGTAACATAGGAGTGTATATTTTAAAGTTTACTTGGCTATATGTGAGTTGCTTTCTAAGGATTTACTAAAACTAGGAAAAAGACATTTTTTTTTAACAAACCGTTTTATCAGTTTTTTAAATGTTCGCATTAACATTGATACACTTCTGCATATGCTCAAAAAAACACTTTGAATAATTTTCTCCATCCTAAAGTTGGTACCTCAAAAACATGATTTTGGTAAACAAATTATTGTACATAATTCATTATGAACTGTTCTTCAAACCTCTAAAGGAATTGCTATGACATGTCCGTACAACAAAAAAAAGTTATAATTTTTTTTTTGAATTTTTTTTTGTAAACGAATTTTTGTGAGATTCAATAATTTTAATCTTAATATTCGTGTACTTTCATTTATTATATTTATACATATATTTGCCTAGTCATACATTATGTGTTATTTAGCGTTTTTTAATGTTATTTATTTTACATTTACGTCTCGATTGTGCAATGTACTCCATGATAGTATATTGAGCACATGTAAGTGAATTGTTTGATATATGTATTTTATACTAATGTACCATTTACTCAATTTTTGATGTCACTATATTATCATGCTGACTTTTGATGTGCGAACTGTGACGTTTCGAGGGGATACCTCGCTGGTATGCTCTGGTGTACACACGTCTATAAAGACGATAATTAATGGGCTCCGAGGCAAAAGAGGCTCAATCGAAAGCCGAGGGGTAGGACACGGGGAGTCAAGAGTAGATCGCCGACAGGGCAACACATTTCAAAAGAATCACGACGAAAGAACAAACCAGGAAGAGTTCAAACAATCGGTTGCAAAGAAATCGGTGATAAATTGGTTCAAACGCACTAACGAGTTATTTCCGGTGTTCTTTTGGTGCGTGCAGGTGTTTGTTGTTATGTCAGCAAGCTGCATAAATGGGCTAATTGCAGACATCAATTAGGATTAGCGGTGAACAACAATAAACAGGCCAGATCATTCTTAATTACTTCTCAAAGCATGTCAATCGCACGTCTCTTTCTTGTGCTATCATTTAGATTCACGTTGTCCAGGTAGACAGTCCGACTCACGAAATATGATCAAACTCAAACGTGGCAAAGCGTTCAACCCTTTGCTTCCCCCAGAAAAACCATAATGAGACATAGCCTAGATATTGCAAAACCATAACTCAAAATCTAATGCATTCACTCTCAAATTTTGTTTGAATTGCAATCACCAACTAAATAATATGAGATTAATCAACAAAGTAATGATAATTCTAGTACGACAATAATGAAAGGGTATTTTCTGTCACAAAGGAAAGGCTTCTTAAATTCATGGTAGTAGTAAACTTATCCTATTGAGCTCATGCAGGTAATCTAAAGGTAAAAGGTTTTTGTTGGAGATTTGAAAGGTGTTTTAATTCTAGTAACATCGGTACGCTTTAGACATTTATTTAGTGTTTTCCCCATTTCCCATGGCGACAGGTATGTGGCTTGTATCAGTGCGATTTACCTAGGCATAGCCCCATGGACGCGTACCGTGGTGCTTGAGAATTAGCAAACTAATGTCTGTCACATCCTTTCAATTCAACCTTAATGATCCTAGTTCTGGTCGTTCCGACTCTACTGGTGTCGCAACAGACTCTTGACGGTAATATGCGTTATCTCAGGTCCATGAAATACAATAAATATCTCTGAGGTTTGACACTTACTACTAGATTCTCGTTGTTTCACGTGGTTGGTGACATTAAAAGAACAGATACTATACTACACAACAATTCATGAGAAATCTTCCGCAAAACTTAATAACCGAAGGTAATAAGATTCAATGATAAAAGAGTTCTTTCTTAGTAACCAAATAATGCTATTAAATCACCCAAAACAATTTGGCCAATTAAAATCGGGGATGATTATTTGAATCCCCCGGCATTTACCTTTTGGAATATTTCCTTTAAGCCCTAGTTGTTTACAAAATACGTAAGCACCCCATGGAGTGTCACAGGTAATGTACTGAAAACGGTCACCCACTGATTAAATAAATTGTCAAAAGTGTATTCCTGTCTTTTCTTCAATACCGCAATCGTGAAATAGCCAAGCAGTGAATTGTTGCTTAGTATCTGGTTCATTCAGATATATTCACGTATCATTATCTGTAACGATTTTGGAGTTCTAGGATAAATTTTACACAATAGTGGTCGTTTGTAAAAAGATAAAAGGCAGCTTATGTATTTATCTTAGGATCATGTTGTTATTATATTTCAAAATAATAAATAAATTCTCAACTGCTTTAAGGCTAAACTAATAAATTACTCTATACGCCCACCGCACTTTATTTGCAAAAAGTTGGCAACGTTTAAATAAAGGTTTACATTTACTATTTAAAAAGGCTCAGATCGAAAATAAAATTCCTTAAAAAATGTCTTAGTCGTGAAGGATTAAAATAGCAAATTACCTTCGTCACTATCATCATGGGGTTCTTCATTCTCCCGGTCTTCATCTTCATCGTACCTATCATCTTCGAAATCATAATCATCCTGGCCATACGTATTCGAGTATGGGGATCCCGCAAAAGACATATCTAACAATTTTCAGTGTCCTTTTTAAGCACAAGCAGAAATGAAAACCTACTCCAACAAGATAATAATGCTAAATTAGTTCAAGGGAGGAATCTAACTAGTGAACTTTCATTCATGTACACTTTTCAGGATAAACGACTTTATTCGCGTTTTATAGGTTAACATTGAATAATTTCACAAACAAATATGGCATCTTGCTTGCAAAATGTCAGCAAGCGACTTCTTCTTCTTCTTCTTTTGTAAATCGTAACAGTTAAATGACCAGTATGAAGTACATACCTACTTCTTATTTTAACAATTTACTAACATATCTACATATTTCATAGAAATAAGCAAGTGAAGTTCATATAATAACGTTATGATTATAATAAGTAATATGTACGAATATTAAATATGAATATTAGGATTGAAAGTTATTTCTATATTCAAAAGTTCTATAGTACTCATAATGTAAATACAAATATAACTGGTAAAAGTCTCGGTAATACGTTAATCAGTATTTAATCATGCTTCATGCTTGAACACAACGAATACAATAGAGAATGGGTAGTAAAATCAGTTTTTAAATTGACTGCAACTAGTGTTTGCGCAACACTGTGCATCTGGCCACAGAGCTCTCGTGTACAACTGCTCGTGTACGAAGAACTAAAAATTTTAAACAATAAACTTACGTGCGTTCTAGTATCTCTTTCTAGCGCATTACCTCGCCATAATTCGTGTTCCGCCCGCAGGATGTAAACAAACGGAAAAATGACTTTCTCTTTATATTCTCCTGTACACTCAGCGTCAAACATGTACGGCCCATCATTGTTTGACATTTAACTCGTACCTTTCAAACTGAAAGATCAAGTCTAATAACAATTTGTTTATCGTGGCCATTGTTTTATGAACCTCTATTCATTGAAATGCGTGAGTGTATCAAAAGATAACGATAAAAATGCGCAAAACTCCTTTTGTGTTCCTTCTCTGTTCCTAGCTGCTCCTAAAGAGTGTTCTGTGTGTTAAAATAAACCTCTTGACGTATGCAATCTAAAAATAACCTATTTGTAATTTGTTTATTGCTCAAGTTCTCCCGTGGATGTACCTTTGTGCGCGAAATGTGCGTTTTGTAAGATTCAATTAATATTTCATAACGTTTCGACTTTCGACAATAAATGAGTAATTCCGACTGTTGGAGTGAATCTACATTGACTGTGAAGAACGATGGAAGCTGAGGACGGGGTCGACAATGAATTAGACCCTAGGATACAAGTCGAATTGGAAAATCTTAACAAGGCCACCGATGAAATTAACAAGTTGGAGATCGAACTCGACGTAAGATATTTTTATTATTGTGCATAAGCACATTCTCATTACGAGATAAAGCTGATAATACGTATATTTAAAACACTAGAAAACTATTGCACTTTGACCAATTTCACTTACATCAAATATATTTCTAATCAAATTAGAAATTGTTAAATATTAAGGACTACAACATACATGACCTTATTTATTTTTATTATGCTTGCAGTGCTAAGACCTTTAAATTGAGCACTTAAAAGAGAGAAAATTTTTCCTTCCTCATGTATCTTGGGGTTTTTTAGGTGTCGACTTTAAATTAAAATAAACACTCCTCTATTTTGTAATTAAAGTGTTACTCATGCTTTCTAAGCTTCTTTAAGATTACAAATCATCAAAAATGTAACTAATTAATTTTTACATACAAATCTTAATGCAAACATCACAAACATATATTTTACAATTAATTACTATTCATTAAGATTGGTTATTTCGTCATCATTTATATATGTATATTATTTACTTTACTAACTTAATATTTCACATTATCACATTAATTGTGGGCCTAAGTTAGCCATGATTATTCACCTGTACTAATTAATTATTATATTTTCTTATTTAAAATGTAAAGGGGTCAGTCAATTATAGTCGACCACCGCCCTGAGATAGAACAAGCATTTGTCGATACATAGTCAACAGCTGCAATTAAGGTATAATATTTTATAATCTACTGTTTTCATTGATAACTATTGCACTCTGAGATTTTAATTTAATTTAAAAACCCAAAATACATAAGGAAAGAAAGTTTCAAAATAAGAGGGCCAAGATTGGAACAGTAAAAAAGGGAGAGTATTTTTCTCTCACTGTTGTAATGTCTCCTTTACAATTTTTTTATAAAGCCTTTAGTAATAATTTTCTTTAACTCTTTTATCCATGAAATATTTTTATATGAAACAATTTCATAAAATTAAGTGTTTATTAATCTTAATGTGAAATAAATAACTTTTCTAGCACATCTTCAGCACGATTAATTATCACAATCCATATTGCTTAAGAATAAACATAAACTAATCCACCCACAAAGGTGCATTTTTTTCAAATCTATGGTACAATCTAAAAGAATCAATGTATTCAATTTGAGCCATTGATATGAGGTAGTGAAAGTTTGTCATCTCCCCATACCCAATGATGTGTAAAAGTGTTCACATTATGCATTGTCCTCAAGCTTTTACATTGTATTATAATTTATTATTTTCAATGTTGCCAGAAAGATCGTTATCTGCAAACATTCACCAATCGCTTTTGTTACATTCTACAATCTTTGTTTATTTTAGGCATATGTGTGATTTAGGTAAAGTAATAAGGAAATACAGTATGCCCATTAGTATGCAGGACATAAAACATGTTATTAAAGTTAGTACTGAACTCATTTAAATTAATTATCGATTTATTGATTCTTTTATTTTTATTTATCAATTTCAGTAATCCACTAAAAGCCCATAATAAAAATAATGGTAAACCTCTATCATAGAAAATTAACAACCTGTACACAATAATCATCATCATCATTAATAAGATTGAAGCTTTCATTTCATTGAAATTAAATGAAATATGTTAATTAAAAATTAAATTTAAATATTAAATTTATTACAGGAAGCAAATACGACTTTTCGCATGCTCTTAAATGAATCCACCAGACGCCTCAAACTGCTCTCTAAAAAACTCGGTAGTTGCATAGAAAAGGCGAGACCTTATTATGAAGCTTTGGAGGTAGCTAAAAAGGCACAAGTTGAATGTCAGAGGGCAGCAGTATTATTCCAACGAGCTAATGGTAAAATATATAAAATTTCATAAAGCGATAATAGTCTTTATTTTCTACTCCATCATACCTTCATGTAGGAAATGACCTTAAACTGTTGTAAAATTCATAGAAATATTTACGTAGTGACTAGCATAACAAGTATGTACTTGGAAAAAAATACTTGCTATATTCGTGGTAATGATGTTATTATTATTCATTTCCTGCATGAATTCGATGACTGTAAATATTGTTCTTTTCATTGTTGTTACTAAATGTCAACCTTATATTCGTTTACAACTCTCATCAGCATATATGTATATTAAAAAATATATGCATATATATTATCATTAAATATTTGTACACAAACGTATCTTCCAGAAATTCATGCTGCAGCTAAAGAGACCGTTGCCTTGGCCGAACAACGATTTTTAACCAATCAACATGAGTGGCAATTCGACAATGCCTGGCAAGAGATGCTTAATCACGCCACTATTAAGGTGCGCCTATTTATTATTATTATTATATTTTTTTAATTATAATAAATTTGTTTCTTGTTTCCATTGCAGTCTAAGCAAATTGTTGTTTATATTGCACTCTTTACAGTAATTAAGTATTACACAATTTTTAATTCCCTGTGCATATATAATGAATACAATTACTTAATAACTTGACGCTATTATTGCATAGTTCATAAGTAATGCAATGAGCACAATAAAGTTCTCGGGTGTACGAGGTCTTTACATTATTCATGAATTTAATTGTTTTTAATTTTAAAAAAATCGCACAACTGCTACAGGGAATACAAAAATATATATACAGGGTGTCCCAACCTCGGCGGATCGGTGGATTGTGGCTTTATTACTGAAGATAGACCAAATGTGTAAATACAAAATATAGCATTAAAAAAGGTGCCCTCAAAATATTTTTTATCTAAAAATATAGTTAGGAGGCGCACAGGGGACATCAAGTCCATTTTCTTAAATGGCACCCCCCCATTTTAATTGTTTTTCTTAAATCTACTTATTTAGACCTTTTCAACGGTACTGGGTTTGTAATGTCTTAAATCAATATTTTTCGAGATATTAATTTTTTTAGATAATTTTTGGTCAAAACATTACTCTACTTAAAATTAATTCTCAGAGAAACGGTTAAAGGTGGGGGTTTTAAATTGATCAGTGTTTCAAGGGAAAGCTTGCCCGATGCGAATCCAGTCATTTAATCTTTTTATATAAAATTCCCTGTACCTAAATCTAACCGATTATGATTTTTCTAGAAAAAAATTAATTTTCTTGAGCGATTTTTAGGTAAACTAATGTCTTTTCGTTAATACTTTCTTTGCTTGTTCGGAATTTATAAAAAAAAGCAAATAATTATTTTTAAATTTTACATTAAGAATGTTTTTTAAGTCATCGTATAAACACTGATCGAATTCACACCGCACAAACCTTTATTCTACAGTAAAATGTATTTGTCAATTTGACACTTTAATAATGTAATTCATTGAAGTATGTATAACTCGTGAAAACTGTTGTGTACTTGTGGATAAAAATTTTGTGCGATTATTGTCTAGGAACCCTCAACCCACAATCGGTTAGATTTAGGCATAGAGAATGTTGTACAAAAAGACTAAATTTTTAATCTATTTTTATAATATGAAAAGAATATAATATCATTCCATTGAAAACAAATGAGTTAGTGCCATTTCAATTTTAGCCTTTTTAATCAATATTTTTGAGCCCCTATGTAGTAACAGAAAAATGAAACGGACTGGATTCGCATCGGGGAAGGTTCCGCTTGAAACACGGATCAATTTAAAACCCCCACCTTTTACCGATTCTCTGAGAATTAATTTTAAGTAGATCCTTACTATATTTGGAGATAAATAATATTTTAAGAAGGTACCTTTTTTAATACAATATAACTTTTGTATTTACACATTTGGTCTATCTTCACTAATAAAGCCACAATCCACCGATCCGCTGAGGTTGGGACACCCTGTGTATATATATATATATATATATACATATATGTATATATATGTCTTCAAATGGAAGATAGATGTTTTAGAAATAATTCTTTATTTATCATTATTTAGGTCATGGATGCAGAACATCAAAAAGCAGAAAGTGGAAGAGAACATCAAAAACGTGCTACATTATTTAATGCAGCAGAGCAGAAGGTAATAATACAAAGAGCAATTAAAAATCATACAAAAACTAATTTACCTATCACTCAAACAGTAATATAACAATGTTTCTCCTTATTATCTACATCCTGAATGGTCCTTCTGTTTTTCTCTTTAATTATACCATAAAATGAATTATTATGGTGTTTAGATACCAATACTAGAGGAGCAGCTACGAAGACAAATAATTAAGTCTCGGCCTTACTTTGACGAAAAGGCTCTCTGCCAGGAGCAGCTCAACACTCAAAAGGAAAGAATTGACAGCTTGAAGAAGGACATCATTAAGGTGAAAAGCTCTTACTCTCAGTCGTTGAAAGAGCTCGAACAAATTTCAAACGAAATCCATATGAAACGAAAAGGTTTGAATCTAAATGATTTTGAAAATGAAATGCTGAACAGACCCCGGGAACCCGGAGTTGGGGCAGAACTGACAAATCCTGAAGAATGCTCCGGATACAAGCAAACGTCCTTGCCAGATTTTAATGTAGAATTAGACAAGTGTGAACTTCGCAGCATCGGTTCTTACAGTGAGACAACGAGTTCAGCTGTTAGCGAAAAAGATGAAAATGAAATTCTTGAGGAGGATAGTCTCGATGACCTAAAAATGAAAGTCAAAGAATTAGCAGTTCGTCCCATTGAAGGAGGTGAAGGCAAAACTTCGGATCCTGTGTGGGAGAGTGAGCTGAAAAATACAGTCGATAAATTAGATCAGATGATGATGATGCAAGAATGCAATAAGGAACTAAAAAATTATAAAACGGAACTAACCATAACTCCAAATTTAGGTACAGGTGATTTTAATTGTTACAAAACTGAATTGACCATTATTCCTACATGTAGCGGTAATAGAGAAGAAATAAAATCTGATAGTTAAGCAAAGGGTAATAATAATCATTATTAAATTATATATGTATATATAAGTTGTAGGTATCTGCAAGCACTACAAGATATTTTGTACGTTAGATTATTGCAGTTATTGAGAGAAAAGTGTCTGTTTTTGATTATATATATAAGGAAAAAGACTGAGTTTAAGGCCTAAATTTAAATAATAATGCTCTATGTTCAGCTATGGCCTTTTTATTAGGGGGCTTTTATCTCAATTTCTGGTTCATGACAAAATTGTTTTATTTTTAATCATATTGTATGTAACTGCCATGACATTTGTATTACTGAGAGTATTTGAGACTCGCTCTGTTAACACTCTTAAAAGTATTTTAACAACTTAATTAAATAAGGATCATTGCATTTTAAATTAAAACAATGCTACACGCATCTCTAAATTTGCCAGCATTGTTAAAATGACATAATAATTAAGTAATAAAATTTTATATAAATGTACACACTTGCTGATTTAAAAACTAATTATTTTAGTGCTTGCAAATATCTACTTTCAAATTGTTGTTTATATTTTTCAGTATTGAATTTTTAACAATATTATCAGATTGCCTAATTTATTTATATTGCACGTTTGTCCCATTTCGTCCCATTTCATTTTGTTATTTTGTAAGTGTTTTTTTTTGTGATAAAAGCCTTATCTTTTATATGAGTATAAAAATTTATACTGAATTATGTACAAACTAAGTTTTATGGTATCTTCCTGAATAAAGTTACAAAAATAATACACCATACCATAGTATTTTTGTATCCAATCTTGTATTTACAAATTTCCTTTTTTTTAAACAGCTAAAATGTACAGATTTTTGCATTATATAACAAATTAATATATTCAATGTATTCGTACACAACTTTTTACAATCAGTTTAACATCTCTAAGTACAATCATTAACTGATTACACATAAATAAATTAAATTAAAAATTAACAAGTGGCACTGGATGTTAAGGCACTAAATTATTACAACGTTCTACTAGTATAAATTAATTTAAATTAGTTTGTTAAGATCACTTTTTGTCGACTTAGTGTATTACGTTTCATTTGTTAAAAGTTTTATTTGTGTGATAATATCCGTTACTCAACCATTTAATGCAAGACCACGTATGCACACACGGAAGTAAATAGCACTAGCGGGAGTCTTTTGGCTTCGTTAAGAAAACAGCATTATTGAGGTACCAACATCAGTTCTGGCATTGATTAATGGTTCTGGGTTAAAGAGCCTCATCTCCATTTTGGTAGTGACCATTCCTATTCAACGGTTGTCGCTCGGGAGCGTCCGATGGTCTATTCCTCTTGAAGAATCCGCACTGTAAAAAAACATTTACAGTTAGAGGGCAAAAGGTTGGTATGAAGACCCTGTGGTATTACAAGTCAAAATAGCTAAAAGCTTATGTAATGGAGAGTCGACAAATTATAATCAAAATTGATGACAAAATTATGAGATGTATGTACGACTGGTCATTTTAAGTGATGGTCGCATGAAGCAAAAGTGCTGTGGATTAGGTGGAGTTTCTTATAGTACAGTAGTAAGTACCTACATTGCTTTAATGAAAATGTTTAATTGAATTAGTATCCATTTCTCAAAGGTTGTCTTTCAGGGGAATTCGATGGCAAGTTACGTTTGAAGAATCCGCACTGTAAGTTAGAGATTAGTTTACTTCATTACTGAGTACACAAAACAATATTTATGTAGAGTTACAGTTATTTGTTTTTATTTTAGATTGAGTAAATAATTTTATTGTCATTAACACTTTAATGCCTATTGATGGACCCTTAGTACATATGGCTCTGACACGAGCTTTATTTACATAGCGTTGTTACTAAATACCAATGTACCGCTTGATATAGCCGAGAGCTGGTATGTTTTGTATTGGGCTTTAATTTAAAACAAAATTAATTTCAGGGTTTCGTATTTTTCTATTATTTCGAGTAGTATAATAAAATTAAATGAACCCATATAATAACATGAGATGTCATTAACCGCATATATGCATTGTCTATGGAATATTGGTCAGCATGTAGCAATTAAAAATTATTAAAACTAAATTTGTTTCTTCTTCCACTTTCATTACTTTATCAAAAATTAGAGTTTCAATTGTGGCTCAGTAAGCAAATAATCGTTTATATATTTTCCTCACCTGTCCCATTAACATATTCAAACCAAAAAATGCTTCACTTCAGATATTGTTGCACAGTGTGAATATATCCAATGAGTACACTGCACAAGCGAAAATCGCGTGTACAAAAACTGGTCTCCCTTATACAGTGGCCAAAGTAAAGCTGTTTCTTCCTTACTAACATTTTGTATTTATGAATATTTTACTTATGATATTTATTTGCTTCTATTACCAATAACTTAAAATAGCCCTCATTATAAACAAAGCCACCACTTCTGAAATATTTTCTGAATAAAAGGTATTATTATTATTATTAATATCTTTTAATTAAATGTTGTATCTTGGGATTTAGTCCGAAATAAAAATACGTCAATGTTCCATGGCTTTTATTTATCTCAATAAGATAGATAGATAGAGAGATAAATAAAAGCCATGGAACATTGAAGTCTTTTTATTTCGGACTAAATCCCAAGATACAACATTTAATATAAATTGAGTCCAAGAAAATTATATCAATCATTAATATCTTTGATAGCAGCATTATTTCAGGACCAATAAGTACATTGTTGAATTATTTTGTTCGTCCTCTAACTATAATTTCAGAATCGCTACTCTCAGATTCACTTACAAGTAGTAAAATTCATCTTTTTATGTTACTTAGGAAGTCTAAATCATTGCTCTCTCATTATCTTCACCACCGGTACAGAGATAACCACATAACTCATTTCATTGTGTTCATAATTATAATCTTCCAATATAATGCAGGACTAATGGAATTAATAAACCCATTAATTATTTTATTAAGTAATGAACAAGGTAAAAAAACTTTGTGGTATTTTGATAATCGACGAAAAAAAACATAGAGCTACACTACACCATCTACAACAAAAACTGTTGTACTACAACGTCAAGGGCACCTAAATTTTGAGTAAAAATTATGTACTATTACGTCAATGACTACTAAATTTTAAACATGATGAACGTAGTAATATGTCCGCGGACAATAAAGTGTTAAAATAACTTTGATTTTTATTATTTTTAATTGACGTTTAAGAATCTCATTAATTGTTTTTGACTTACCATATATAGAAGGAATACAAGCAGCAGCAAAATCAATGTTCCTGCTACAGCCGATAAGACTACAACCCAAAGAGGGACAATATCTGGTTTCGTTTCGGCTCCTTCTGTTCCGGTGACTGTTGTTTGAATACTATATGCCGAAACTTCCCTTGCTTTCAGTTCTTTAAAGTTTCGGAGTTTGCTGACTCTTACAGCCATCAATGATGAAAGGCTTGCTGTTAGTGATGGACTTACCTGATGAAAAATGTAAGTAGAAAATATTTGGACATAAATATATGGATTTTTTAAAAAGTTATGATCTCAAGTGGGCACACGTGAATCAAGGTGAGTTCCCATTTAACAGAAATATATTTCTTTTTTCTACAAAATATTGTATTGTATTGTAATTTTTGCCACAATATAAGTTGTGCCACTATTGTCAAGAACAAGCACCTGGATTTCAGAATGAAATGTTAATTGATATTATCTGTTTGTTTTGATTGTCATTATTCTTATAAAACATTTTAAATTACATATTTAAATAAGTATGTCCACTTGAGACCTATCTTTATAAAGAAAAGAAAGGATATTAAATAGAACTAACCTTTCTTAGAGTTTGGACATTAACACGCCCTTTTAAGGCAATAAGTACGTCTGTATGTGAATGCAATGAAGAAACAGTGCATTTTATCTGCAAACATTTGGTGCTTTTACATTCGAACAAACTTTCGAGACTGTCATCCCCTGTTTCTCGTTTCTTCCTTCCGTGGAAACGATTTTCAAGGACAGGCCTATCGGTTGGCACATTATCTCTTCCTTCTTGGTGGTAAGTATGAGGATAACCAGATCCTTGACTTGACCATTGATAGGTACTGGAATGACTTTGTGATCCACCTCCACCTCGCTGACTTCCTTGTATTCCAAAACTAGATTGAGAACCTCCGGAAAGAGAGTTATCACCTCCTAATACTCCAAGATCGACACCAACCGTTCTGAAACCGTTTCCCCCAAAAGCTGTCTCGTCAAAACCTCCTCCTTGTTGAAAGGCGTCTTCTCTTGATCCTTGGTGCCTTCCATAAGTGGCAGGGTCTCTTCCGCTGGCGTGATGACCTGCATTTTCATTGGAATAACCACCTATGCGTTGGCCGGTTGTAGTGTGGTGTTGAGATGTTCCGCTCGAATGTCTTCCGGAAGATTCGTGACTTCCTCCTCCAGAGGTCCAACCCCAGGTTTTGTTGTAGCTTTGTTCGTGTCCATGACTTCCACCGTATGCGCCACCATGACCATAAGACCCTCTCTGACCTGAGCTTCCCGATTGGCCGGTGGTTACACTCTCTTCATGAGACCCTCTTTGATATCCTTGTTGACCATGAGATCCGCTTTGACCTTGAGATCCACTTTGACCATGAGATCCACTTTGTCCATATGATCCACTTTGGCTGTGAGATCCAGTTTGACCATAAGTAGTTTGACCATGGGTACTACTTTGACCATAGGTACCACTTTGACCATAAGTACCACTTTGACCATAACTATGGGTTTCGCTTTGACTGTGGGTATTACCTTGTCCATAATACCCACCTTGCCCATAAGAGCCTTCTTCCTCATCCTCTTCTTCCTCATCTTCCTCTTCATCCTCATCATAGTGAACGCGATCCTCAGTATGCCCATTTCTTCCGAAATGTTGCTCATTTCGCTGATCATTGCTCGTCGCTCTACCTTGGTTGCCATAATTCCAACTAACTTGATGAGTTACAGTTCCGCCTTGACTTGACTGTCCGTGACTTCCATGCTCTTGGCCTCGATAACTTTCATCCCTGTGAGTAACAGCAGGGTGTTTGCTCTCCAAATCTTCTCTCGTGAATTCTTCAGATGAATACGTGTGCGCACCTGAGCCACGTGTTTCATCATATCGCCGTCCAGATTGAGCATGGCGCTCTTCCCCATTATTCCATTGGAATGGGGTTCCTCCTGGTTTGCGCCCTCCTGCCTGTGCATGTCCACTGATGGTAAAGTCAACATTTTCCCTATGTTTGTCTTCGGCGCTCCCAGCTACAGTGTGAGTCTGCTGCTGACCATGAAGAGTATTCTGGCCATGCACATTGCCTTCAGATGATGAGGAGACGATATATGGTCTGTCTACGTGTTGCTGTGTTGCATGGGAGCTTGATGTTTGAGTTCCTAAAAATATAATTATTTTTTTAGAACGAAAATGTATTATTGATGTTTGTATGAGCACACTTCATTTGCACATTTGATTTGTTGTTTGATTTTCATTTCAAGGGCTTGAATATATTTACAATGATTTATTCTAACTTAATAAAGAAACGTGCCAGGTTTTTACATATTACATACAGTGTAATCTCGGTAGTCCGAACTAATAGCTGCAAGGGGATGTTCGGATTACTGAAAAGTTCGGATTACAGAAAGTATTAGGAAAAAGGCTGTAAAAAAGAATAAACAGTATGTATTATTGCACATAACCATATATATGTATGTACCTACATTTTTTTTGCTATTTTTACTTATACAGGGTGTCCTCAAATTCACCGATATCCTTTGAACGACGTACAGTACTCATTAAAATAAGCCTCTGTCCGGAAGTGCACCCCTGCGGAGCTACAGCCCTCCAAAATTTGACCAAAATGAATTGTGGCAGTTTTGTATTTTATTGTAATTAATTCTTATTTATTAAGTTTACTTCATTCTGTAACTATGAGCTGTTTGCTAAACCCAACATTATTGTTAAAACTGTGTAAAAAGTTACAGTTTAATATCCGTTTATTAAGCCTATCAAAATAGGTAACGCAAACGAAGAAATGCAGACTTTTACAAAAAGTGGAATATTTCGGGAGGGATGCGTTTTAGAGTTTGTTAGACTTTTTTTATTCGAAATCGATTGAGGGTTCATTGTCTGAAGCAATATTTTCATTAATTTTATTATTTCATCCCCTTGCAATAATAATTTTCGCGGGTTGTTTATTGAGCTATCCCCCTGAAATCAATAAGTAACTTGGAATAAGATAAAAGAGAGACATTGTCGAAAATTGGAGCTCCAAATGTTAAAAATAGCCGAATAAATCGCAAAAATGTCTTCTTTTTAGTCAAATTTTGGAGGGTTGTAGTTCCGCAGGGGTGCACTTCCGGACAGGGGTGTATATGAACTTTTTTACTTATTTGAATGAGTACTGTACGTGGTTCAAAGGATATTGGTGAATTTTAGGACACCCTGTATATCATACTTTAATTATAAGATGTAATCTCTCGAAATAAAATATGAATAAAAAAAACACATTTTTCAAAATTACTGCAAGAAAATTCATACTGCATGAGTCTATTCGGTGATCCAGCCTCAGTACAAAGGCAATTAAGTCAGTGTTTTATTTACATAAGGTGCCGTCCATAAATAATGTTAGGATTAGAAGGAGGGGGGGGGGGGCTTAATACAAAAATTTGTGACATTTTTAGACGGAATAGAGACAGAGGGGATGCGAAAATGTCGATATTTTTCTTAAATTGAAGACTGGAACTTTTCCTGAATGAAGTTTCCAACACATTCCAAAGTATCACTTACTTTGCTGCCCTGGCCAATTTTTATAGCAATATGAATAAGATGATAGCAAAAGTTTGCTTAAAGAATTTTTTAGCACGTTCCAATTAAACGTCTTTCATTGTGAACCAAGTCTTTATTTCAGAGAGATTCTCAAATAAAAACTTGTGTTCACATAGAAAAATAGCTAATTAATTTGTACTTTTTCTTGGGCTTAATAAAGTTAATAATTTTGTATAGTATTAAATATTCTCTTCAATTTCATTAATTTTTCGCATTATTACTTCTCTAACTTTTCATAAAGAATCGTCGTCAATGTAGTTTATATTCTTTGATGTTTAATTATCAGTCTTCTCATCTTAAATATTCTGAAAACTACAACAATATTTATATTTTGAAACAGTTAGTTAATATTAAACACGCACCAATATCAAACTATCAATACTTTGGAAGTTTTACGAATATTTAAAATGAGAAGGGTGATAAAATGAAATAGCAAAGAAAATATATACAAATTGTTTAGTCCTCTTTTCTTCGGACATGTGGTCAAAACTTAAGAATGTTTGACTACATATCCCAAGAAAAAAATAACAAAACAATTAGAAGAAAATGGGCAATGAAATAATGACAAATTTGAATCAAATTGATGACGATTTCATTTATGAATAATTAAAGAAATAACAATGACAAAAATTAATAGATTAAAAGAGAATTTAAAAATGAAGGTATATACTCTGAGATTGACGTTTTGCGTTATTAGACCTAAGAAACTCAAGAAAAGGATAAAAGTGGAACAATAATACAGAACTGGTCAAGAATTTGAAACAATAACCAAGATTTAGGTTAAAAACTGAATAAGTTCTAATTGATAATTAATACAGGGTTTTCAATTAAGAGTCGTCATTTTTGATATGCCGCTATTTCTCACTTGTGAATTAGAAGCAGACATTTTTGACATATTATGTATTCGTAGTAAAAACTACAGGGTGAGGTAAAAGTCCCGGAACCCCTAAATAACTTCTGAACGGTTTGAAATATAGAATAGAAATTTACAGGTTAGAATCAGGGGTGGATCTAGGTGGTCACGTTGGGGGGGTTCGACGCTAATAAAAATGGTATTTAAGAAAGAGACAATGATTAATAATTTCGAACTGTTCAGCTCGGTAGTAAATGCCATCATCGCTATTTTCTAATCTATTCGTACATGACGCCATCTACCGCCTATCAATATACATTGTCTTATTACGCAATCGTAATAAGACAATGTACTCCACATACGAACGGTTCACAACTTAGATGTGCATATATTATGTTACCATTGAATATAGAGTATATAAAGAAGGCCAATCCTATAGACGAGAAATTCCACCTTTTTTTGTCTAGGCGAAAGTGGTGGCGCACAGCGGTGATTAGCGAAACTTGATAATGCAAAGTATGGTTGGTATAAACGTTTTACAGATACCTTTCTGAACGATTCGCAAAACATCTCTTTCTGACAGAACAATCAAAAATAGCATTCAGTGTCAACGGATTTCATATGCAAACTGCACGATGTGTTTGTCAAATTTGACAATTGTTCCAAGAACTAGGTTATGTTGCGATTTAAATGACCGATATATTTGTTACTGCCCTCTATCATTGAGGTTAATATTACTTTACTAACGACGTTGGACCATAGATGGCAACAGGTGCAAAGCGCCATTAATCTTAGACATACTTAATTTAATATGGGGATTAGTCTTCTTTATATACTCTATATTCAATGGTATTAGTAAAAAGAAAGTTAGTCTCACCTCCTCCACTTTCCTGCCGATGCCACGTCTGCATCTCCTCATGGTCATCGATGTAGATCCAACAACCTTCCAAGTAAGGCACATTGTAGAGTCCCAGGTCATCCTCATCTTCAGGGGCGCCTGGCAGGACGCTGGGGCTGGAATCGGTGGCTCGAAGGCCCTCCAGGCTGGCGTCCGTCGAGCGAGCCATCGGGCGCAACTTCACACGGCACGTCTCCGCCTTACCACCACGTTCTTCAGACTGAAAGTAAACTTAAAATTCTAAAGGATTTAGGGCTACTAACCACTTACCTTTGCTCGCACGTCTGGTCTATATCTGTGGTGCCTTCTTTCGCCCTGCGACCTCTCCTCCGAACGAAACCTCTTCTCCAACTTCTTGTAAAGCCTCCCGGTGGCATGCTTTTGCCTGGGAGAATCTGCGAAGCCCGCTGGAGGCTGGACTATATCTGCTGGCTGACCATTGCTGCTGGCACTTCTTTCTGGGTCATCTGTGGTGACTATGTCCACTTCTTTGCCGCAGTGGAGGCAATGGACTTGTTGGTCTCCAACTGCGGCATGACTACTTGGATCGCTGTAGAAGACACTATCGCTACCTGGACTGACTGAGCGAAGAGATTCCGCGCTAAGAGCCTTGAGGCGAGCAGAGTCTGGGCTGGTTTTTGGACTTCTTCTTCTTTTGCTTGGAGAACTAGTTGGGCTACATAAATATATTTATTACTTGAATAATTTTCTTGGACTTGGCACAATAATTAGGTCTGGTCTTCTTGGGAATTAGTCCGTGAATAAAAAGACGAGAATTACATGTAAAATTTTCTATTAACAGATCAATTTCTTTCTTACGCGTTTCGTGGTCATAGCCACTTCTTCAGAGAT
>JAWQRP010000440.1:0-28514 GCA_033557875.1 Quadriops clusia
AATAAATAATAAAATAATTAATGGCGCGACGATTTAACCCGGATAGCGACTTAGCATAAAATTATAAAATAATTGAAAGTTAAACAACCATCAAAAATTTAACGATTCAAAAATTTAACAATTCAAAAATTCAACGATCGAGAAATAAAATGATCGAAAAATAAAACGATCGAAAAATAAAACGATCAAAAAATAAAACGATCGAAAAATAAACCGATCGAAAAATAAACCGATCGAAAAATAAACCGATCGAAAAATAAACCGATCGAAAAATAAACCGATCGAAAAATAAAACGATCGAAAAATAAAACGATCGAAAAATAAAACGATCGAAAAACAAAACGATCCAAAAATAAAAAGATTTTAAAAAATTATTATATATTATTATAAAACGTTCCAAAAATAAAACCAGTCAAAATTAAACCATCCAAAATTAACCCATTCAAAATTATCCCGTCCAAAATTATCTCGTCCAAAATTAATAAGACAACTAAAACTTAAAAAAAGCGGCCCAAAAGTTTCCAAGCTTCATAATATTTCAAGTTGAAACCTATAAAGCTCGACGAACTCTCGTGAACGAAACCAGTTCACGAAAGTCGAAGAATTGAGTACCGCCCCGGCCGAAAAAATATAATCTAAAACGAATTCTGCAATAATTCAAAATTAATGTGCACTTACCGAGGCTGTCAAAGGAACAGTCGAAAGCATCCCATTTGCTCTTCGCCACGTTATCCTGAGAAATTCTCGTTGTTTAGTAACTAGTTTAGGATCAAACTTACATAAATTATGCAGCACAACCATCTTTTTTACAAAGCTAAGATCCGAGGATCGTCGCTTTCTTTTTGGAAGAGCTGTAGGGAAGAACATTAAGACATACCAAACATAAAACAATTCTCATAAACGGATGATCAAAAATTTTTCGTTTTAAGCTAACTAAAATTAAACAAAAAGAATTAAGCACCCTAAAGGAAGCATTAGTAAATTTGCAGCTATGTTGATGAAGTGATGAGTCAAATGACCAAATCTGCATCAAGAATCTTGTATCTTAATCAAGAATCTTGTAACTTAATCAATAATCTTGTAACTTAATCAAGAATCTTGCAACTTAATCAAGACTATATTATGACTAAGTTAAATTTCTTACCAACTCCTTACCTCATCACTTTCTCCTCCATTTCCGTCACTCACAGGAGAGTCAATCTCTTCCATCTCTACTTCGGGTATCGAACCAGCTTGAATGAGACTTGTGGCATCCAAAACTGGATGATGAGCAGGGGTGAGTTCCCACCCTTTAACACATCCATCAATTTCGGCCTCCGATCGACCATGAATATTACGCTTTGTGCACAATTGAGCATCTAATTCCAATTGGCAGATGTAAACCTAAAAATGTGTGATTGTTGAATGTGAAACAGTATTAAATCATTCAATCAACAAGTATTTCTTTATTCAATGAAACATGTTAAAAAACGAATTTTGAAAAGTGAATGTTCAAAAATGAATGTTGAAAAATAAATGTTGAAATATGAATGTTGAAAAATGAATGTAGAAAAATGAATGTTGAAATATGAATGTTGAAAAATGAATGTTGAGCATTGAATGTTGAGAAATGAATGTTGAAATATGGATTTTAGAAAATGAATATTCAAAAATGAATGTTGAAAAAGGAATGTTGAAATATTAATGTTGAGAAACGAATGTTGAAATATTAATGTTCAAGAATGAATGTTGACATATAAATGTTGATAAATGAATGTTCAAAAATGAATGTTGAAATATGAATGTTGAAAAATGAATGTTGAGAAATGAATGTTGAAATATGGATTTTAAAAAATGAATATTCAAAAATGAATGTTGAAAAAGGAATGTTGAAATATGAATGTTGAAGAATGAATGTTTAAATATGAATATTGAAAAATGAATGCTAAAACATGAATGTTGAAGTATGAATGTTGAAATATGAATGTTGAAGAATGTATGTCGAAATATGAATGTTGAAAAATGAATGTTGAAAAATGAATATTCAAAAATGAACGCTGCAATATGAATTTTGAAAAAGGAATGTTGAAATATGAATGTTGGAAAATGAATGTTGAAAAATGAATGTTGAAAAATGAATGTTGAAAAATGAATATTCAAAAATTAATGTTCAAAAATTAATGTTGAAAAACAGATGTTGAAAACTGAATGTTAAATTATGAATGTAGAAAGATGAATATAAAAAAATGGCTGTTGAAAAATGAATGTTGAAAAATGAACGTTGAAAAATAAATGTTGAAGTATGAATGTTGAAGTATGAATGTTGAAATATGAATGTTGAAGAATTTATGTTGAAATATGAATGTTGAAAAATGAATATTCAATAATGAATACTGCAATATGAATTTTGAAAAATGAATGTTGAAATATGAATGTTGAAAAATGAATGTTGAAGTATGAATGTTGAAGTATGAATGTTGAAATATGAATGTTGAAGAATGTATGTTGAAATATGAATGTTGAAAAATGAATATTCAATAATGAATACTGCAATATGAATTTTGAAAAATGAATGTTAAAATATGAATATAGAAAGATGAAAGTTGCAAAAATACCTGAAAACCATTCTGCTTAGCAAAACTCCACATTTCTCCAAAGTACTTCACTTTATCATTAATGTTATCGACGATAATAAAATTGAAAAAACCGTCGGTGATGGTCTTCTTAAACGATCTGAACAAGGAAGCCCTGTAAGATGCCTCCATTGCCTGTTCATACTCATAAACCATCTCTTTGACCTTGACTTTCTTCCCGTCTTCAAAGACTTCCTTTTCTTGTTCGATCATGAAGTAATCATCCAAAGATAAGATCCTCGGCGCAGAGCCGCCATTTTCCACTTCTTTATCTTTGATGAGCTTGGCCAGGAATGTTTTCCCACTTCCGGGAGGACCTCTCAAGATGATGACTATCCTCGCTGGGCGATTGTATCTCCCAGGAGGACTCAGCAAATCGTCCACCAAAGTGATGTTTGTTTGCTTTGGTGGAGGCTTATTGAAACTGTTTTCAAGTTCCTTCAATTTCTCTTCGTCGTCAAATCGACTTACTACTTTATTATCTGGGTCTAGTTTGAATGACTTATCTCTATCGCCAAAGCTTCTGCCTTTTTCTCCCAGTTTTCGATCATCGCCAAATCTTCTATCGTCGAATCTTTTATCGTCAAATCTGGAACCTTCAAATCTCTTGTCTTCAAATCTTCTCTCATCGAATCTTTTGTCGTCGAATCTCTTTTCATCAAATCTTTTATCACCAAACCTTTTATCGTCGTATCTTTTGTCATCGAATCTTTTGTCATCAAATCTTTTGTCATCGAACTTTTTATCATCAAATCTTTTATCATCGAAACTTTTATCGTCGAATCTTTTTTCATCGAATCTTTTGTCATCAAATCTTTTATCATCGAATCTTTTATCATCGAATCTTTTATCATCGAATCGTTTGTCATCGAATCTTTTGTCATCGAATCTTTTATCATCGAATCTTTTATTATTGAATCTATTATCATCGAATCTTTTATCATCGAATCTTTTATTATCGAATCTTTTATCATCGAATCTTTTATCATCGAACCTTTTCTCATCAAATTTCCTGTCTTCAAATTTTTTGTTATCAAACCGTTGTTCATCAAATTTTTTGTCATCACCTCTCTTCTCTTCATCCCTGCCATGCCGATCATTGCTCTGATCTCTACCGAAAGGATTATTACCTCGATCTTTATCATGACGGTCATCCCCTCGTTCATACCGACTGTCTCGATCATGTCGATCACCTCCTCGGTCTCTATCAAACCGATCGTCGCCTTTATCTCTATCCAGGCGATCACCACTTCTGTCCCTATCATACCGATCATTACCCCTCCTGTCAAAGCTTCTTTTATCATCCTTATCACCAAATCTTCTATCGGAGTCACCGTATCGTCGATCGCTGTCTAAATATCGCCTTTGACTGCTGAAACTATCTCTTGAATTTCGCCAGGAGTCATAACGGTCTTGGACAGGGAACCGATCAAATGGCCTCCCTATTATCGGATTGAATTCTGGGAACAAGCTTAAAATCTTTTGGACCCAAGATGGTCGGTCTGGGTATGGGATTCTGCTGACTTGTTTGTGGCGATAATCGAAGGTTTGGTGAGGTGCTATCGTCACCATGAATTCATCTGGATAAAAGATTTATGAAAACATTCATAAATACATATATAAATTATATATATATATATATATATAAATTATATATATATATAAATTATATATATATATTATATAAATATATGCGATATTATATAAATATTATAGTGTGTTCAGAATTAGAAGTAAATAACTCAATTGGATTTTTGTTAGCTGCATGCTCATTGGGGTCAAAATATGCGAAAATAAAATTTATATAGATCAGGGAGGTTAAATATTACGGAGCAAGCTTAACGTAACTTATCGACAGCATGTTTTGAAGCTAGTTTGGTGGGAGAACGATGCTTGTGATGTCAAAGCGTTGGGCGCAAGTCCGTATGGGAAATATATGAGGTTCGTTCCAACAGCTCGATTTGATAGTTTTGTAACAGTTTTATGTGCGATACAGGGTCGGTCCACTAATAAAATCAGTAAAATATACATCTCTATGGTAATTTCTATGTGTCTGACCGGCCCTGTACAGTACATTGAACGATATAAATCGTGCTGTTGGAAAGAACCTATTACTTTAAGTGCGGCCTTGACCAGAACATATATTCCATTCTAATAAGCGTCTTCGTTAAATTCCGTTCATTTCCCATTAAATGAGCTATTTTATGCTTAAATGTGATACGATATGTTTTTATTACGTTTTTACACAGCCCTGGTGTCATTTCTACACCCCATCACATAATATTTCAGCATTTTTCTCGAGGTCCATCACACAACACAGACCGGACAAGACTGACAATTGCCGACTTCAGCCTAGCGTGTTCATATGTTGTGCTGGCCGTCTCACCTTACCCCTGCCGACTTCAATAATCGCCGCATACGTCTTGCTCCGTATTATTTAACCTCCCTGATATAGATTGATAAATTAACATATATTGATAAATAAAATATTAATATTTCGGAAGAAAACAGACCTGAAATGATTTCTGGCTAGCTAAACTAAACAACATAAACCATTACATATATATATCAATGGATAATTTCTTGAATAATTTTAAAAAATGTATTTTAAAGTGTTTAGGGTAACGTTCAATCACGTTATTATACGAAATGGATTTGTGATTAGTAAAATACGTGATTAAAGGTCATCCTATATACTTAAAAATAAATTGTCGACGATTATTTGAGACATTGTCCATTGACATGAATAAATAATGGTTTATGTAGTTCAGTTTAGCTAGCTAGATATCATTTGAGGCCTCTTTTCTCCCAAAATAATAACATGTTAACCCCGTAATTGAGGTCAGGTTTGCACTTTAAATTACCGATTTTTCGAAAATTTGGGCTTAAACCGCAGATTTTATTACTGAAATACATTATGAAAACCTTAATTTATCAATCTATACAAATTTTATCTCGCAATTTTTGTCCCTGATGAGTATGCAACTATCTAATAAACTATAATACTTACTACCTTCTGTGTCATAATAAGTGAGCCATTAATGATTTTTGTTTTTTCCAGAATAAGTGAGACATTTTGGTTTTTATCAAAATAAGAGGGTCATTTTCAATTTTTATATTTTCAAACTTTTCTAAAATAAATGAGTAATTGAAGAAAAAAACATTTATTTCAACATATTTTTAAGTAGGGGGCGCCACTTGAAAATGAGCATGATTTATTTCGAAAAGTTCACCTCTCACTAGTTTACGTGTGAAGTTTCATGACATTTCGTTCATTCATTTACAAGGTACAGTCGTTTGAGTTTCGCTACCTTCGCCTTCGTAAAAATTTTGGAAAAACAGGAATATCACTTGTTGATCAAACATTGATTTTTTATGGGAAAAACTCCTGAACAATCAACCAAATGGTTGGAGAAATGATATTCCAGATCTCCTCCTTCGAGAACAATAGTTTATTGATGGTTTAGTGAATTTAAAATGGGTCGTACAAGCACCAAAGATGCTCCTCGCTCTAGAAGACAAAAACGGAAATCATAAAGGAAGTGCATCGAATCGTTTTGAATGATCGAAAAGTGAAGTTGCGCGAGTTAGCTGAGGCTGTTGGCATCTCAAAAGAACGGGTGGGATACATTTTGCATGTTGTTTTGGTATGAAAAAGCTATCTGCATGATGGGTGCCGCGTTTGCTCACCGTAGACCAAAAACAGCAACGCATTGATGATTTAACGGCCGGTTTGGCGGTGTTGCAGCGTAATTGGACTTTTTTCAATGTTTTGTGACGATGAATGAATCCTCGATTCTTTACCATACGTTTGAGTCCAATAGAAAGTTTGCAGAGCAGCTGAAAAGTCATGAAAGCATAACCAAAGCCGCCAAAAGGCTAATGTTCGGTAGGAAGGTTTTGGCCTCCGTTTTTTGGGATGCGCATGACATAATCTTTATCGATTACGTGCAGAAGGGAAAAACAGTTACGGGAGAGTATTATGCAGCGTTATTGGATACACTGAAGGACGAAACAAAGAAAAAACGACCCCATATGGCAAAGAAAAAAGTTCTCTACCATAACGATAATGTCCCGTCACACACGTCCTTGAAAGCAATGCCCAAATTGGACCAATTACGGTTCGAATTGATTGCCCACCCGTCTTATTCTCCAGACTTAGCCTCCAGCAACTAGTATCTGTTCCCAAACCTTAAACGGTGGCTCCTGGTAAAGAGATTCTTATCCACTGAGGAATTTGTCGCGGAAACCAAGGTGTATTTTGAAGACTTGGACGTTTGATACTTCAGAAAGGGCATCGAAATATTGGAAAGTCGCTATACCAAGTGTATCGCACTCGAATGCAACTACGTTGAAAAATAAATATAGCTTTGCTCAAAAAACGCTTGTTTTCATTAAAAATCCCAGGACTTTTCAGCCCATGTAGTAAACGAAATATTAGTACTAATCGAAAGTTACAAAATGTTCATACACATGAATAGTAGGCAAACGATTTTGCATTCGAAGATTTGCCTTGCCGATATGTTCTGCATAGCATATGAGATTAAGAATTTGGTAGATATTAAGAATATGAAAAATAAAATTAAAAAAATAATTAAAAGTCGATAAGTTTTTAAGAAAATGCAAATGACTCACTTATTATGAAACAGAGGTAGTATAATATACTGTAATATAAACTTCAAGAACATACTCACCTTTATCAATTGATTTGTGGTCATAATCGACAATTTTTTCCGGCTTCCAGAACTCTCCCTCATTTACAGTCTCCTGAGGGCGCATATCAGAGCCACCTTGGTTTTGGAACGATACATTTGGATCACCCCCTTGATTATCCAAATTTTGGGCGGCACGACCTTCACCAAAAGCATTATCAGGTCCAAAATTGCCCCCCTCATTTTCATTATTAAAATTGCCTCTCCTAAAGATTCCAGGACCGGATTCAAAATTATTAGGGCCCATTCCGAATCCATCTGGACCTCTGTTAAAGTTTCCTCTAGTAAAGCCTTCTGGTGGCCTGTCAAAATTGGTTGGACCTCTGCCGAAGTTGTTGGGTCCTCGGAAATTATCCGAGCCTCTATTAAATCCTCCGGGGCCCCCAGGTGGCCCTCGATGAAAATCTCCTCCAGATTGATTGAAATCACCTCGATTAAATTCGTCCCTAGGACCTCCAGGTCCTCTATTAAAGTCGCTCCCAGGACCTCGATTAAAGTCACCTCTATTAAAGTCACCTCCAGGACCTCTGTTAAAGTCGCCTCCAGGACCTCTATTAAAATCACCTCCAGGACCTCTATTAAAGTCACCTCCAGGACCTCTATTAAAGTCACCTCCAGGACCTCTGTTAAAGTCACCTCCAGGACCTCTATTAAATTCACCTCCAGGACCTCTGTTAAAGTCACCTCCAGGACCTCTATTAAATTCACCTCCAGGACCTCTACTAAATTCGTTTCCAGGACCTCTATTGAAATCACTTCCTAGACCTCTATTAAAATTCCCTCCTGGACCTTTATTAAATTCATTTCCAGGACCTCTATTGAAATTTTCTCCAGGACCTCTGTTAAGTTCATTTCCAGGAGGTCTGTTAAAATCACCTGGACCTCCAGGACCTCTAGGGCCCCCAGGAAACCCTGATCCTTCATTATCTTCATGTGCAAAAGGATCTTCGTTCATTTCATCTTCTTCGTTCAACTCTTCATATGAATTAGGAACCTTGTCCTTCTCAACTCCTTTAACCAAATCATCCGGGGTCTTATTCATCGAATCATTAGGTCCTCCCCGACCGCCAGGACCTGGTCTGTTAAAGGCATTCGGGCCTCCTCTATTAAAGTTATCCATTCCTGGTCTATTGAAAGGACCTGGACCTCTATTAAAAGGTCCTTCTCTGTTAAAAGGACTATCTTTATTGAAAGGACTATCTCTGTTGAAAGGTGCATCTCTGTTGAAAGGTGAATCTCTGTTGAAAGGTGCATCTTTGTTGAAAGGTGCATCTTTGTTGAAAGGTGCATCTTTGTTGAAAGGTGCATCTTTGTTGAAAGGTGCATCTTTGTTGAAAGGTGCATCTCTGTTAAAAGGTCCTTCTCTTTTAATAGATTCATCTTTATTGAAAGCCGCTTCTCTATTGAAAGGTCCTTCTCTATTGAAAGGCCCATCTCGATTAAAAGGTCCTTCTCTATTGAAAGGTCCTTCTTTATTGAGAGGTCCATCTCGATTGAAAGGACCTTCTCTATTGAAAGGTCCTTCTCTGTTGGGAGGTCCATCTTTGTTGGAAGGTCCATCTATGTTGGGAGGTCCATCTCTGTTGGGAGGTCCATCTCTATTGGGAGGTCCATCTCTGTTGGGAGGTCCATCTCGATTGAAAGGACTATCCCTACTGCTCATTATATCTTTATTGGGTAATCCATCTCTATTGAGTGGTCCATCTCTATTAGGAGGTCCATCTCTATTAAGCGGTCCATCTCTATTAAAAGGTCCATCTCTATTAAAAGGTCCATCTCTATTAAAAGGTCCATCTCTATTAAATGGTCCACCTCTATTAAGTGGGCCATCTCTGTTAAATGGACCATCTCTATTAAAAGGTCCATCTCTACCAAAAGATCCGTCTCTACTAGGTGGCCCATCTCTGTTAAAAGGACCATCTCTGTTAAAAGGCCCATCTCTGTTAAAAGGCCCATCTCTGTTAAAAGGCCCATCTCTGTTAAAAGGCCCGTCTCTGTTAAAAGCCCCATCTCTGTTTAAAGGCCCATCTCTGTTTAAAGGCCCATCTCTGTTAAAAGGTCCATCTCTGTTAAAAGGTCCATCTCTGTTAAAAGGCCCATCTCTGTTTAAAGGCCCATCTCTGTTGAAAGGAGCATCTCGGTTAAAAGAACCATCTCTATTAAAAGAACCATCTCTATTAAAAGAACCATCTCTATTGAAAGACCCGTCTCTGTTAGGGCCTCCGAAGTTATCGCCAGGCTTCCGGTCGAAAGGACCTCCAAATGGTGGTCTATCAAAGTTACCCTGGTTGAAATTTCCAGACCTATTATCAAAGTGCCCGCCGAAACTGCTTCGAGTTTGCTCATCGAGATTTCCCATGATGTCGTTGCGTGCCTGGAAAGTTGGTTGCTCAAAGTCTTCGAATCCCGAGATAGCTTTGTCATTGCTGGTAGCATTGAAGCTCTCATTTGAAGTAAGAGTAAAGGGTCTCATGTCGCTTTCTAGAGTAATTTTCGCGATCGTATCCGTGGGATGGTTCGTACCAGAAATTTGTTGCTGCGATACCTTCGATAGCATGCTGAGGAGTTTCTCATCGCCCAAGATCGACTTGATTCCCTTGGAAATGGCTTCGAAATCCGGGGTCCCAACTGGAACGGCTTCTATATCGTCTTCTTCGTTTCCTACATCGCCTTCTTTGACCAAATCCAGACCGGGAATCCCGTCGGATGTGGAAGCTTTCAAAAATCCACCTCCGCCATCGTCGTCAATGCACATATCGTCATTAGTGATGGCATCTTCTTGGAGGTTCGATTTCTTGAATTCCAAGGGTTCATTGTTGACATTAGGCGGTGGTTTGCTTAGATTTGCAACAGGAGTTGGGAGAAGGGGTGTTTTGACAACTTCCGAGGAAGCTAGAGGTTCGTGACTCGACTGAATGGTTGGGTGGTTGTGTGGTGAATTGAGTTGTTGATTTAGTGATTGATTGAGTGGTTCGTTTGGAGGTTGATTTAGGGGTTGATTCAGTGATTGATTGAGTGGTTGGTTAAGTGGTTGATTCAGTGATTGATTGAGTGGTTGGTTGAGTGGTTGGTTAAGTGGTTGGTTCAATGATTGATTAAGTGGTTGGTTAGTCGCAGTTGCTGTAGATGTGGCAGTCAAACTCAATCGCTTTCGTCTCATCTGCTCCCTTCTCTCCAGAAGCTGCGCCCTCCAAGCCTCCCACTTCTTTTCGTACTCATCGTACTGAGTTTTGTCTGGATGGTTGCGGTTTTGTTCCTTCCATTTGTTGAACTGCGACTCCCAATCGGCAAACTGCTTCATGAACTTCTTCTCAGATTCTGACAGTTCTTCATGTTCGTTTGCTTGGGATGGATTTGGAGGAACTGGAGGTCGAAACGTCGATTGCTGATTCGAAGGTGGTCGGGTCTCGAAGTTTCTGCTGCTGTAATCTCTGTTGTTAGGGTCCCTGTTGTTAGAGTCTCTATTGGTAGGGTCTCTATTGTTAGGGTCTCTATTGGTAGGGTCTCTATTGGTAGGGTCTCTATTGGTAGGGTCTCTATTGTTAGGGTCCCGATTGTTAGGGTCTCGATTGTTAGGGTCCCTATTGTTAGGGTCCCTATTGTTAGGGTCCCTATTGTTAGGGTCTCTATTGTTAGGGTCTCTGTTGTTAGGGTCTCTGTTGTTAGGGTCTCTGTTGTTAGGGTCTCTGATGTTAATGTCTCTGCCATGGAGATCTCTGCCTTGGAGATTTCTGCTATTGGGATCTCTAAAGTTAGAATCTCTATTGTCACGATCTCTACTATTAAGATTAAGATTATGATCCCTAGCATTCTGTTCTCTAATGTTGAGGTTTCTAGCATTGTGATCTCTATCATCATGGTCTCTAACGTTGTGGTCTTTAATGTTCTGATCTCTACTGTCAATGGCGCGATTATCGCGGTCTCTATTGTCGGGCTCCCTGTTGTCGAGATCATGATCCCTACTGTCCCAGTTTCTGCCCTGTTGCCATTTGTCACCTCCTTGATCAAATTTACCCCTCTTGGCATCTTGACCCATCAACTGATCCCCAAAGGGCCGCTTTCCAAAAGAATTGTTAGGTTTCTGAATATTGAGACTCATGAGACTTGGCGGTTGAACCGATTGGCTGCTGCCTGAGACCCAAGTAGAGGATCGACTTTGGTTCGACGATGACCAATTTTCCTGTCTGTTCTTATTGAAGTTGTCTCTATCTTGCGGAGGTTGTGATGTGCTGTACGATTGTGAGAAGTGACCTAAACTTTGTGCAGATTGATCAAAAGCCGACGGGGCCGTCGAATAGCTTTGATAGGCATTCGGAACGCTTGATGCACTCGCTGGGGGCTCATCTGGGGGCAAGGGGGGTTTTGGTTTTGGTTCGTTCGGCAGAGGTGGAGGAACGTTTGTGTTTGTTCCAACTGGTAATGGGGGCTGACCTGCTGCTTGTTGGTTTAAGGCGTTTAGAGATTTTTGGTACTAGAAAAGTTTTGTTCAAGTTAGTTTAGGTTGTTCGAGTTAATTTAGTTTGTTTGAGTTAATTTAGTTTCTTCGAGTTAATTTAGTTTGTTCGAGTGAGTTTAGTTTCTTCGAGTTAATTTAGTTTGTTCGAGTACGTTTAGTTTGTTTGAGTTAGTTTATTTTCTTCGATTTAATTACATTGTTCGAGTTAGTTTAGTTTCTTCGAGTTAATTTAGTTTGTTCAAGTTAAGTTTGTGACAACTTAATTGTTTATTAATTTAATTGTACTTAATAATTAATTTTATTAGTGAATTGATAATTTTTTTTATTCAAATTTATTAATATGTAATTAGAAATACATTGGTACAATTGTGGTCAAATGTTATCCAAGTAAAGTATCATTATACAAACTACTAATGCTAACCGCTACTTATACATGTAATGCACGGAAGGGTAGTGGGTTGCCTACGTGGCGGACGTTATTTATTTCTATTAGAAGTATTTTTTTAATAGAGATATGATATATTTTTTTTATCTTGCTTGGTTCAAAAGTACCGTACAGATGAACATTGAATTTTTATAGGTATATAAAAAATATACATATTAGTAAAAGTAAAAAATAGATTATTAGAAAAATCGATTATAAAAAAGTAAACTATTAAAAAAATAGATAATTTAAAAAATAGATTATTAAAAAAAATTAGATTAATAAAAAATAGATTATTAAGAAAATGGATTATGAAGAAAATGGATTATTAAGAAAATATATTATTAAGAAAATATATTATTAAGAAAATATATTATTAAGAAAATATATTATTAACCCTTTCAGTACTGAATTAATTAGAATGCCTGGACTGAATTATTTTTGAAAATTTAAAAATAGTAATACTTATATCTTTATTATTTTAAATTTATTAATTAGTATAGAAAACGCAAAATTGTCATTTTTTGACAAGATATCGGCGTTTCAAAGTCGCGCCATAACGTGCTCGAATATATTCGATTTCAGTCTGGCAGGTCGGCTTCATAGCGCTCGAATATATTAGAGCTCAGTACTGAAAGGGTTAAGAAAATAGATTATTACAAGTAAAAACTACGTCACGTAAAATAAAACAAAAATTACAAGGAATTAAATAAATACCTCAGCCCCATATTGCTGGTGCCATTGCTGATACTGCTGCTGCCATTGTGCCCATTGTTGCCAATTTTGCTGCTGCATCTGAGCCCATTGTTCCGGTGTATATTGAGTCCCAGGCACTAAAGCATTAGCAGCCCCAGCAGCCGCCGAAGCATTCGGATTCACAACCGGCGGAGCCGAATTAATTACTCCAGGCAAAGTAACTCCAGATTGGCCGGGCCATTGTGCCCAAGCCATTCTACAAACCAAAATAAATTCCCTTCATCGTTCATTGCAGATTTAATTTATTTAGTATACGAGGAAATTTACTTACCTTAAGTTTAATTATGCTGGACAATTGGTTAAACCGAGTCCTTTATTAGCTTTTTTTTAAATAAGTATTTTCTTATTTGTTTATTACAGTTCTTAATAACGTAATTATGCGACGAGTTGCTGGAATAATCAAAACAGAACAAGTTGGTTCATGTGTAAATATCGGGCAAGAACATCATCGTTGAGCATTCAATTATTATTTAAGAGTTCACTGATTTTCTATTAATAAGCAATCAATTAGTTATCGTAATACCATTCAATATGGTAATTATAGCTGGGTAACGGAAGTATAAATCGTGCTAAGGCGAGTGACTAACCTAGTATCAATTTTCAAATACTATCTTTTCCATTCGTTGTTTAATGTCAAAATTGATATTTTAATTAGAGCGGTTGTCATGGTTTCGGCAGGAATTATTTAATTGGAAAACCAGGGACACAAAACAAAATATGTTTTGTTATGTTGTAGGAGTGATGAGATATTGAAGGCGCAAAGATATAAAGATTAACTTAATAATTAAAGTACCTACTAATTTAATATTTAAGATATTAACTTAATATTTAAGGTATTAACTTAATATTTAAGGTATTAACTTAATATTTAAGGTATTAACTTAATATTTAAAGTACTAACTTAATATTTAAAGTACTAACTTAATATTTAAATTAGTAACTTAATATTAAGTGACTACATAAAATTAAAACTGTTTCCATTTATAGATTGCTGCATAAATGGTGAATATAAATTGATATGTAAATGACGATTGTTTCGTAAGTAACAATTGTTACATAAGTGATAACTGGGTTGACAATTATTACATAAATGACAACAGGGTTGACAATTGGCGACAATTGCAATGTAATTGACAATTGGACTAAGGGCTAGCCGGGCTAACAATTTT
Source organism: Quadriops clusia (assembly GCA_033557875.1). Taxonomy (NCBI): domain Eukaryota; kingdom Metazoa; phylum Arthropoda; class Insecta; order Coleoptera; family Hydrophilidae; genus Quadriops; species Quadriops clusia. The sequence continues at coordinate 14,130 of JAWQRP010000440.1, forward strand.
TACGTAAATAACAATTGGGCTAAAAATAATTGTTTTGTAGGACTTGCCGACAATTGTACATTATAAAAATATTGTACATTATAAAAATCTTGTACATTCCTATATATATAACGATTGTAAATATTAAAGTTGCCGACATTGGCATTCTTGGTGATTATAGAAGATAGCACACAATTAGCAATATTTGTGTGAACTTAACATTTAACAGATGTTAAAGGCGATCGACAAAGGTTTGCTTGATTGATTGATCAAGTCGTTATTGCCTATCCTTGGCCAACATACTTACATCTAATAAAAATTCTTTGGAAAAACAAAGCGAGAAATCAAGAGGTCGTAGGCTTACCTTCAATTTGTTGTCCTCAGCGACAAAACCGGGTTTTAGTGTAGGCAATTTGTCCTGCAAACAAAAAACAAAAAAAAAGAATTATTTGAGGCCAGACTCAAAATTGAGGGAGAGCACTGTTCAGTACCTTCTATTGAATGAAATTCGAACAGAAATGAGTTGATTTTTCAGAGATTTTCGGGCAAAATAACATTATTATTCCCTTTAACGCAAATAACATTCCTGACAGCCATTTTCGCGTACACAGTGCAGCCAACATAAGTACGTCGTTGATAAGTATGCCGTTGATAAGTACCAACATTGATTACTGCACAGATTTGATAACTACATTGTTATGCAAGTCCCCCAGATTTGACAAGTTTTCAACAATGGTTTTAATACGATTTGTAATTTATGTGGATAGGTTTAATGTGTTGTATTGCAAATGTGTGAGATTGTAATACCACATATATGATAATACGTTTTTTAGATTAATAATTATTCGTTTTATGGTTAATTATGTTTGTTTCATGACAATTGATAATTGTTTTGGTGTACCTAATTGATTGTTTATTACAGGTGCCTGCAATAATGATAATTGTATGTATCTAGTCAGACGGCCAGGATCTAGCATATCTGTGGTATCTAGTAAGTATACTAGGACAACTGGGTATTAACCATTGTTAAGTTGGCAGCAATGTCGTTGATTGACAAAAAGTAAGTTAAATTGTTGTATTTGGCAGATGTTTGTTGTTAGTGTTGGTTGTTAGCGTTAGTTGGTAACTGTTGGTTGGTAACAGGCCAGGTTGGTAAAGAGTCCTGTAATACCAACAACTGTAATACCTTCTGTCTGACCTTCTGTCATAGCTCCTGTCACTGTCAATGCTTTAACCTAGACATTTTCTAAGCGGTCAAGATGTTCAAAAAGTAAGTTAAATTGTTGTATTTGGCGTGCAATTACAATTTAAATTTGTTTTTTGTGCAGGTTTGATGAAAAGGAAAGTGTGTCCGGCATTTTGCAGCTTAAGTCTTCGGTGCAAAAAAGCATTCGCTCGAAGTTGTTGGACCAATTTCCCCATTTGGAGGGTTATATAGATGTGATATTGCCAAAGAAGGATTCCCTGAGGATCGTCAAATGGTAATAATTCACAATTTTGCTTTAAGTTTCTTTTTAGAGTATTGTGCGATGGAATGTTCGGTAACGGTAATGTCGGTAACGATAATGTTAGTGACGATAATGTTAGTGGCGATAATGTTAGTGACGATAATGTTGGTAACGATAATGTTGGTAAGGATAGTGTCGGTTATCCATAATGTCAGTTTACGATAATGTTGATAAAATATAATTCCAGTTTACGATAATGTTGGTTTAAATATAATGTCAGTTTACGATAATGTTGGTTAAATATAATGTCAGTTTACGATAATGTTTATAAAATATAATTCCAGTTTACGATAATGTTGGTTTAAATATAATGTCAGTTTACGATAATGTTTATAAAATATAATTTCAGTTTACGATAATGTTGGTTAAATATAATGTCTGTTTACGACAATGTTGATTAAATATAATGTCAGTTAAATATAATGTCAGTTTACGATAATGTCTTAATTTGCAGTCATGATCACATTGAAATAATCGTCAACACTGCCGGGGAATTGCTGTTCTTTCGACATAGAGAAGGCCAGTGGATGCCCACTTTAAAATTGTTCCATAAATGTAAGTTTTCTATTATTCCTTCTTTGATTAATTTTGTTTATTTTGCATGTATTAGATTTTTCTTGTTAGGTTTAGTTACATTGATTTTCATACCCATTGCAAAATTTTTGCCTACATTATTATTATTATTTTATTTCGATATGCAGATATTATTATTTAATAAATACAAGTTAATATATGTATATTATTTAATATATAACATGAAATTAAAAAAAATAAAAAATAAATAATAAAAAGTAAAAAAATAAAAGAAAATTTGCTAATACTTGTAATAACAGAAGAAAAGATAAACTTGAATTAATATTCTACGAGGTATTTGCAAAATTGATTGTCAAAGGCTTCAGTTAAGTGTATTAAAAGCGAGCGCCGAAGGCGCGAGGCGGCTTGCGAGCGAAGCGAACAAGCTTATCCGTCCTATAAATTATGGAAGTTATTTTTTGCTATTATTTATTATATAAAATTAAATGTCTTATAAATTATTGAAGAATCTTATAATCTTATAAATTATGAAAGTTATTTTTTGCTATTATTTATTATATAAAATTAAATAAGTCTTATAAATTATGAAAGTTATTTTTTACTATTATTTATTATATAAAATTAAATAAGTCTTATAGATTATGAAAGTTATTTTCTACTATTACAATTTATTATTTAAAATTTTATATATTATCATTTAATTAAATTTAATTAAAATTTTATATATTCTTATTTAATTAAATTTAATTAAAATTTTATATATTATTATTTAATTATATTTAATTAAAATTTTATATAATATTACTTAATATATAAAATGAAACTATTAATAAAAAATAAAAGAAAATTTGCTAATACTTGTAATAACAGAAGAAAAGAGGAATATATAAACTTGAATTAATATTCTACGAGGTATTTGCAAAATTGATTGTCAAAGGCTCCAGTTAAGTGTATTAAAGGCGAGCGCCGAAGGCGCGAGGCGGCTTGCGAGCGAAGCGAGCAAGCTTATCCGTCCTATAAATTATGGAAATTATTTTTTACTCTTATTTTATTACATAAAATTTTATATGTATTGTATTTTGATATTTTTTTATAATATTTTTTCATCCATTTATCTATTTGATTTTTTTTTATTGCTTTGATTTTTCTCTTTATCTATTTGAGTTTTCTTTTTATCTATTTGATTTTTCTCTTTATCAATTTGATTTTTCTCTTTATCTATTTGATTTTTCTCTTTATCTATTTGATTTTTCTCTTTATCTATTTGATTTTTCTCTTTATCTATTTGATTTTTCTTTTTATCTATTTGATTTTTCTCTTTATCTATTTGATTTTTCTTTTTATCTATTTAATTTTTCTCTTTATCTATTTGATTTTTCTCTTTATCTCTGCTTCACTAGTTTGTTCGTTTCTTTAGCCCTAAAGTTGTCATAATCCCATGTTGAAATAGCATAATTGTTCTATTTGTATAGTAAAAGTAATGTATAGTAGTAAAAGTAATTTATAGTAGTAAAAGTAATTTATAGTAGTAAAAGTAATGTATAGTAGTAAAAGTAATTTATAGTAGTAAAAGTAATTTATAGTAGTAAAAGTAATTTATAGTAGTAAAAGTAATTTATAGTAGTATGAGTAACTTATAGGCCCCATTTTACAAATGACAGTTATATCTCAGTTAGTTAGCCAACCAATCAACTATCAGGAATTTTTAAAATAGCAATAGCTGATTGGTTAGCTAACTATCAGACAGATAACTGTCGTTTGTAAAATCGGGCCATAGTATTATAAGTAATTTATAGTAGTATAAGTAAGTTATAGTAGTAAAAGTAATTTATAGTAGTAAAAGTAATTTTAAATAGTAAAAGTAATTTTAAATAGTAAAAGTAATTTTAAATAGTAAAAGTAATTTTAAATAGTAAAAGTAATTTTAAATAGTAAAAGTAATTATAGAACATTTGAAATCTAGATCCGTTTTTCGTGCCGATGCAACAAGTCGACAAAGGAGCGATCCGCTTCGTGCTCAGCGGTGCCAACATAATGTGTCCCGGCCTGACATCCTCGGGGGCCCGAATGACAGACGTCCCCAAGGGGACAGTCGTGGCAATCATGGCGGAAGGCAAGCAGCACGCCCTGGCGATCGGCCTGACGACTTTATCGACGGACGAGATCGCCAAAGTCAACAAGGGCATCGGGGTGGAGAACTGCCACTATTTAAACGACGGCCTCTGGCAAATGAAGGCGGTTAAATGATTGTTACAGTAAGGTTTAATTTATGTTCATTACAGTACTATGGCCATTTTTACTATGGCTATTTTTACTATGGCTATTTTTAAGCGTGTGTAAAAATTTTGGACTGCTGTTGGTATCTATATATATATAAAGATAAAAAATAACAAAAGAACAAAATCCGACAAGGCGTGTTTGAGTGTTTGTGCCTTCAATGCTTCGTCCTTGAGATTCGTTTCAGTCACTGAATATGTAAATCCTTGGGTCCTCGTTTGTTTGCATTAATCCTCTCCTTGAAAAGTGTGTTAACATGAATATTGAATTGAATTCAATTAATAGTATAGATTCAATTAATAGTACAGAAATAATTAATAGTACAGAATCAATTAATAGTACAGAATCAATTAATAGTACAGAATCAATTAATAGTACAGAATCAATTAATAGTACAGAATCGATTAATAGTACAGAATTAATTAATAGTGTTGTGAATTGTCAGGCATGAAAATTAAACCAAACAATCTTTAACGAAAATAAAATACGAAATATAATTATGAAATATGAATATAAAGTAAAAATAACGAAACAATAAAACAAACACATAAAAATAGAAGAGGCACTAATATATTTTAATATAATTAAATTATATGACTAATAAATAATAAAAATATATTAAAAAAAATATATATTTAAAAAATAATAAAAAATCAAATTGACTAAATTACAAAAACATAGAAAAATTAAATAGAAAAGAAAATTAACAAACAAACCAAAAAAAAATAAAAAGGAATAAAATAAATAAGTAAAAGGGAATAAAATAAATAAGTAAAAGGGAATAAAATAAATAAGTAAAAAGAAATAAAATAAATAAGTAAAAGGGAATAAAATAAATAAATAAAAACGAATAAAATTAATTAATAAAAACGAATATAATAAATAAATAAAAACGAATAAAATAAATAAAAATGAATAAAATAAATAAAAACGAATAAAATAAATAAATAAAAACGAATAAAATAAATAAAAACGAATAAAATAAATAAATAAAAACGAATAAAATTAATAAATAAAAACGAATAAAATAAATAAATAAAAACGAATAAAATAAATAAATAAAAACGACTAAAATAAATAAATACAAACGAATAAAATAAATAAACAAAGAGGGATAAAACTTAAAAACAAAAATCAATAAAAAAAAATAAACTAAAAATGAAGTAAAATTAAAAGTGTAACGTAGGTAGGTACATTTATTTGTGTGTTGTACAGACTCCCCCCCATATTTAGACAACGCCAACTTCGCTGATTTCAAGAAGAAGAACGAGGGAGCGCTCAGGGAGCCCTGCTCGTGTCGAGCTACCGAAAACGATCGATCGCGCAAAGCGCGTTTCTGCTATATCCGCGCTGGTCGGCGGCATTTCGTTCAGTATCAAAGCAGGCCGCGCCGGAGTGCTAGTGCGCGATTGGTCGACCGGCGAGAGAAACTGTGCCAATAGTGTGTCGGCCCTGATGATGGTCCAACAATGACGACGGCGACTTCGATCAGGAAATCCTACGGGGGCAGGCGGCTCAACACTTTTCCCGAGGATTACGTGAGAATCGTCAAGCAGAAGATTAACACCAGCGGCCCAAAAAAATCCGAAGACGTAGCCAAGTTGATCAAGTACATTGACGACAACGTTATTGGGAAAAGCAACGCTTTCCTTGGGCCTTTTGGACGGAGAAAAGGTATGATATTATTATTACCTTAACTTTACATAATTATTCCCCTTTAGAAGTATAGGTTTTTATTTTTACACCATATTAGTATTTTTTATTATGATTATTATTATTATGGTTATTTTTATTATTATTGTGGTTATTTTTATTATTATTATGGTTATTTTTATTATTATTATGGTTATTTTCATTATTATTATGATTATTTTTATTATCATGATTATTTCCATTATAATAGTTACTTTTATTATTATGACTATCATCATCATTATAGTTTAACAACTTAGCAAATATGCTAACAGATTTTTACAAAAAGAAACTAATTAAATATAATAATAATAATACAACATAATAATAATAATAATACTAATACTAATAATAATAATAATAATAAAATAATATGATATAATCTAAAATATTATATAATCCATTAAAAAATAATAGCGACTTATTTAATTGTTAATTTGGCCGTACACGTTTACGCATTCGCCAAAATACTAAACGATCCCACATGTAGAATGTTTGCAAACGAAATTAAATTTCGCTACATATGGATAGCTCAATATTTACTCAGATTATTAGCATTTTAAGATAACTCCTCACATGCTGAACGTGTTATGTAAAACCCGCGTGTATTGTTGGTCTGCCTTGTTTTTAATGCCAACGCAATCTTTGCGCCTGTAAACAAGCCAAGTGCTGGATGCGGGCCCCAAACAATACAAATTGCCAATGCACACATAATAAATAAACTACGATAAAAATCCAGGTGGATAAGCATTTTTGGCCTCTAGACGACGTTTATTTGATACCTATTTTGCGCAGTTTAACATTTCATTCTATGCATGTAGCTTGGTACAATTGGCGGAGGCGCCTGTGAAACACGACACGCTCGCAGACATTTTTTTGTTTACTATTTTATTTAATTAAGACTAATTGTGCTCCTTTCTTACATTATTTATTATCTACATATATTTATTATATACATATATTTATTATGTACATATATTTTTTATGTACATATATTTATTATATATATTTATTATATACATTTATTATATTTATTATATATATTATATATATATATATTTATTAATGCGGTAAATTTGTTTTTGTGCAGGCGTCACATTTCCATTGTACACTTTAATTCAATGTTGGATTTTAATTTTATTTCGCGAAATAATGGACGGATCGAAGCGGGCCAATTAAAAGCTTGTTAAGGCTTCCCGAGCGTCTTGCCGCCTTTCTCATTATTATTTCATTCCGAGGAAGCGCCCATTAGTGTCATAGGCTGTCAGGAATTGTTTGTTTTTTGCACGAAATCCTATCGGGAAATTGGATCCACGTGCGCCTTTCCAATTCATTCAAGGCAGCCCTGACCTGAAATGCTAAGGGACCAATTAATTAGGATAACTTTGCAAAGCTATTTCTAAGTAGTTCCTTTTATTTTTGAAAATATTCATTATTTCTATTTATTATTTTTATTTCTATTTATCATTTTTATTTCTATTTATTATTTTTATTTCTATTTATTATTTTTATTTCTATTTATTATTTTTATTTCTATTAATTATTTTTATTTCTATTACATAATTATCTTTATTTCTTTTTAATATTTTTATTTCTTTTTAATATTTTTATTTCTATTTAATATTTTTATTTCTAATGATTATTTTTATTTCTAATTATTATTTTTATTTCAACTTTTTTATTCTTTTTTTTTTAAATATATATTTGTACATTTTAATTCGTATAATATGTGTACAAAAAAATGTGCAACCGCAGCGCTACAATCGTCGACAAAGTCTAGTAAGCGCAATCCACGGCACACTCGATAGTGCCAACAAAGCGCATATTATCACGCCATCCTGATTCTTCAGTAATTTTAGAATTCGACGTCCGATTGCCGCGCTTTTATCGGAGCGATTTATTGTTTTGGCACAGCTTCGTAAACAGCATAGTTCGCACGACTCATTTATTTTTACGTTACTTCGCGTTATGTACCTCTCGTGACAATAAAAAGGTAATTTTCTCCTTGCCTGGCCTTCACATCGTCGCCCTAATAGCCGTAAATGCGAGATTCCAACTTTTTATTTGAATTCCCGCGCAAATGCTACTACGTCACTTACCCTCGTGACGTCACCTACCCTCGTGACGTCACCTACCCTCGTGACGTCATCGCGCTTGCGCCAATCACCTTCGTAGGATTTATTGCGTCGAAATTTATGTGCTCAAATTTATGTGTTCTAATGAGTAACTAGAGCTTGTAATTGCAGTATTAGCGCACCTTTATTCGTGATGTCGCATTTTATTCGTGATGTATTTCAACTGATGTATTTCAACCAATAATCCGAGATTTCATCGCTTAATTCCAATTTAAGTAAACTCACGGAAATATCTCTAGTCATTTGAGTGGAAAAGTTCAAGTGCAAACACTTAGCACTACCTTTTTTTAGATTTAAGTGTCTCTCTATATTTGTTGACATGTGCTAGATAAGTTAATCACCTGGCATTTTTAAGATAAAGAATTTTTAATAAAATTATACGTTTAGTGAATTCTGTTTTCGGAATTTTGTATTGCAATTTTCTACTTTAGTTTTCTACAACAATTTTTTATAGCAGTATTTATGTTTATTTGAAAAAATTTTTTTTTTTGCTAAACTTTTATACTCCTTAACTTACTGATTAGTATTTTAAGCCGACATAACCTATAATTAGAGCCAAGCCTTTCTTCCTCTTCCATGTTCTGGGCTGTAGTCACGTGCGTCCCAAATTTTTCTAAATAAATTCGCAGAACAGTGACTGACCCATTTGCAATTAGTGGCTAATTTGTCCTCCTAATGAGAGCAGAAGAGGCCATTAAGGAACATTCGTGACGTCCGCGCTTTGTTCCATTTCTCCGCGAAGAGTATTTTTAAGCCTGTCTCGAATTTTTTCCTGTGCCTAAAGCTCAATTTGCTTTTGCTCAACTTGATTTTACTCGATTTGATTTTACTCAATTTGATTTTACTCAATTTGATTTTACTCAATTTGATTTTACTCAATTTACTTTTACTGAATTTGATTTGATCAATTTGATTTTACTTAATTTGTTTTTACTCAATTTGCTTTTACTCAATTTGGTTTTACTCAATTTGCTTTTACTCAATTTGGTTTTACTCAATTTGCTTTTACTCAGTTTACTTTTACTCACTTGTTCCCCGACTCGTTTAACGTAATAATGTACAGTCGATCCCCATGCATTATTCATAATTATTTATGCATTAACCAAACAGGTTGGTATTAACCTGAATATTCATTAAATCAGTAGGAATGTATTATGTGTTAAGTGCGGGCTTCGGTGGCGTAAAACACTTGCATGTATGCAATTGTGGACATATCTTTTAAGTAAATTATCACCATGTACTTATTGTCGATAATGGAATTGCGTATAAATAAACTTGGATATACGGAATATATACCTACCTACGTTGTCACCTTTAATACTGCTTGTTCTGTTTCTAATCTCTGTAGCATTTCAATACGTAATATAGGAATCATAAATACGAACTATAGACCCTCTATTGTTGTTTCATGGTAATTTAATATAATCAATCAAGCTTAATATAATTAATGTAAGATTAATATAATTAATACAAGACTAATACAATTAATACAAGACTAATACAATTAATACATGACTAATACAACTAATACAAGACTAATACAATTAATACAAGACTAATACAATTAATACAAGACTAATACAATTAATATAAGATTAATATAATTAAAAAGAGATCCCTAAGCAACGTTAAAAATAGCCAGTTTTCTTCCAGGAGGTAATTGGCTCAAAGCACCGCTGGCTTCGACTTCGTTTTATTCTCTCGTTCAAAAAAAATAAAATAAAATGAAATAAAAATACATGGCAGGGTATAATCTAAAATCCATTATGCAAACGTAAGCAAATTTAGCCATTACGTCAGGTGTCCTGGCCCTCTGGTGGCTTCAGGGGTAATCGCGTGCCTGCTTCACCTTGGGCTCAAACGTTGTCACTGAATTATGATCTAGTAAACTTTGGGTAATCATGAATTACTTGGGGTAATCATAATCTACTTGGAGTAATCATGATCTACTTGGGGTAATCATGATCTACTGGGGGTAATCATAATAATCATAATAATAATCTACTTGGGGTAATCATCAACTAACAATGAACTTACAAGAAGAAACAAGTACGACGTTATAAAACATACATTTTTAAATTTAAACGAAAAAGGAAACAAAAAATTTGTACCTAAATAAAACAGCAAACAAATAAGTACAGACTTTACATCCTGGAGGTAAAAATGTATTTTTAAACTAAGAGTATTTTTATATTAAAAGTATTTTTAAATTAAGAGTATTTTTAAATTAAGAATATTTTTAAATTAAAAGTATTTTTAAATTAAAAGTATTTTTAAATTAAAAGTATTTTTAAATTAAAAGTATTTTTAAATTAAAAGTATTTTTAGATTAAAAGTATTTTTAAATTAAAAGTATTTTTAGATTAAAAGTATTTTAAAATGAAACCGCCTCCTTTTTATTCAGAGCTTCCTGTATCTCGATAGCCAGGGCAAAAGAACAGAGGATCCACTCGAAGGGGTATATTTATAGCAACCTCGTCACCATTTAGATCCTCTTAATATTTTTGTTGTAAAGATAACAAACATCAATAAATCTAGTGAGATGCACGCCATAAACTTTTTTGAAGACAAAGGATTACGTAAAATTAAATTAGAGCCTTATCTCCCGGTGGGTTACGAAATGATCGTCGCAATTTGAGGACAAAACAAAAGATAATGCCCGGTGAAGTGAGCATGATCACATGATGGTCTCATCAATCTCTAAAGTTTACTGTCCTCATCATTATTATAAGTATTAACACATATATGTAGTATTAGCATGGCTGTGGTATAAATATTTATTTATTAATGGTTTTTATGGTCTCATGTCTCTGAGTTGTTGAAAAACAAAGTAATTATCGTTTTTATTTGCTATTGCATAAGTAATGCGGGGCAAAGTAGGTCAATTGGCGCTTCTTGCACTGTGTGGGAAAAATTAATTTCGTGCGCTCGCTCGGTCACCCCTTGAATAGAAACCGCCCCTTTGTATGAAAACCACCCTTTGGAATCTTTACGCAATCGTGTGACCTAGTTTGCCCCCTCGGGCTCCAGAGGACGGAACTTGTAAGTTGACAGGAATTACGTATCGAAATGTGTTATTGGTGTTGTTGGAAAATGTCGTGGAGATCTTCCAATTATTCGTAAATAATGGCCTCCAACTGACCTAAGGCAATTAGTTTTCGTTTAGCTTGGCATAAGCCATATCCTAGTTTACAATACGAAATTGGGATCTATAAAGTAATTTTTAGATCTGATTTCAGATTTATTTTGGGTATACCTACTTTTTTATCTCTACTAATTTGATTCTATTGGTTTTGTTATTCTGGTTCTATTATTTTGGTTCTATTATTTTGGTTTTATTATTTTGGTTCTACTATTTTGGTTCTATTATTTGGGTTCTATTATTTTGGTTCTATTATTTTGGTTCTACGATTTTGGTTCTACTATTTTGGTTCTATTATTTTGGTTCTATTATTTTGGTTCTACTATTTTGGTTCTACTATTTTGGTTCTACTATTTTGGTTCTATTATTTTGGTTCTATTATTTTGGTTCTATTATTTTGGTTCTACTATTTTGGTTATATTATTTTGGTTCTATTATTTTGGTTCTATTATTTTGGTTCTATTATTTTAGTTCTACTATTTTGGTTCTATTATTTTGGTTCTACTATTTTGGTTCTATTATTGTGGTTCTACTATTTTGGTTAGTCTATTATTTTGATTCTATTATTTTGATTCTATTATTTTGGTTCTATTATTTTGGTTCTACTATTTTCGTTCTATTATTTTGGTTCTAATATTTTGACACAATTATTTTGCTTCTGTTCTTTTTTTGTTCTATTATTTTGGTTCTACTATTTTAATTCTACTTTGATTCCAATTTCGATGATACATCATGGAGCACACCAGAGGCAACGCGTCACTCTGAGTGTGAAATTAGTTCATGAGATTACAGCTAGTGCTCAGCCCGAGGCAATGAAAGGAGCCAGCTAGTCTAGCAAGTCTAACCGAGATTACGAAACGCAAACAAACTTGTAGCACATAGACGAGGCGATATAATGGTCTATTTGCATCGGCGTTTGGAGCAAGAACCACGTGGCGAGAGAAAGAAACATTCTGCAAGGGCATCTGCGATCTGAGCAATGTTGGATCCGAGCACAGAGTTGTCTGTGATCCGAGTAAATCCCACCAATTGGACGGTCCAGCAGATGAGGTCTGGTCTTGAATCTCAACTTGTTTGTGTGTCAACGCGCAGCTTGTCATTACTGTGATGATGAGTGGGCTCGCTCGGCTTTTTAGGTTGGTTCATTAGCATGAGATTGATCGAACTGTTGCGTCAACGAGATATTGAAATTCGTGCTTTCTTTTTTGCCAACCGAGAGGGAGTGATTTCTTTTTTTTTCAATTTTGGCGAAGGTGTGGTGAAGGGGGCGTTTTCTTCGCAACTTTTTCTTTACCTTATGTATTGTCTTCCTTATTCATTAACTTCTTTATTCAATAACTTTTTTATTCAATAACTTCTTTATTCATTAACTTTCTTATTCAATAACTTTTTTATTCAGTAACTTCTTTATTCAATAACTTCTTTATTCAATAACTTCTTTATTCGATAACTTCTTTATTCAATAACTTCTTTATTCAACAACTTCTTTATTCAATAACTTCTTTATTCAATAACTTCTTTATTCAACAACTTCTTTATTCAATAACTTCTTTATTCATTAACTTCCTTATTGAATAACTTCTTTGTTTATTCACTTTTTTATTTAGTAACTTAAGTTTTATGAACTAATTAATTATTTCCTTATGCAAGGAAGTGCACTATTTTTCATTTTGCCAAGGGGTCATCGTCACCTTAATAGGAATACATTATCTCCGACCTTGGACTTGAAAACCTCCTCCATAACTTATGTGATTGCCTATTAGCACATCTGCGACGCGGCCGCATCGAGATTATATTTCAAGTCGAGTCCGCCATCAAAACAAAGTTTAACAATATCCATGACGTAAGGTAGGAATAAAAAAATCAGAATGATAGAAACGAGCGAGCTCGGCGGACTAATGGGCATATTTCATGATGTCGGCTTCGCACCATTGTAATGGCTAATATAATATTATCTCGCACGCCACATATATTTTCCTCAATTCACTTTCTAACAATAGCTGTTGTTTTTGTGGAGTAAGCGGCGTTTAAGGGGCACGAGAATGTGCGGTTTGCATGCCCGGAAATGAGGCACAACTGCCACCAACTTCGTTTTTAATATCCCTGAAAGGGTTCATTGCCAAATTGATTTGGATATAATGAACGTTTTGGTGGGACTAAACTATTGGCTATAAACTACTAACCATAAACTATTAACTATACATAAACTATTAGCTATAAACTATTAGGTATAAACTATTAGGTATAAACTATTAGGTATAAACTATTAGGTATAAACTATTAGGTATAAACTATTAGGTATAATCTATTAGGTATAAACTATTAAGTATAAACTATTAGGTATAAACTATTATTTATAAACTATTGCTAGTTACAAACTACACTGGCCTCCAAAATGAAGGGAACACCTACGAGAGAGCAAAAATTTAATTTCGTTTAAAAATGACCTTCAAATTCACGAATTTGCCGGGTCGTATTAAAACTGTGGTCACATCGAGGGCATGAGCGATAACATTACAATGTTTACATTTTTTATAAGCAAAAACAATCAATAAAACAAGGGCAAAATTTCAAGTCGATCAAAAAATGTTTACCTTGTGTCTCAGCGTTTTAAAAGATTCACGTTTGTCATAATCAGCCTATGAAGCTAAAAATCTTAAATGTAATGAGGGATCGTGTAAGGACCTTTTCTTTACAGACACGTTTGGATAAAAGTGTAGTGGAAAGACATGTGCGGTGTGCGCAAAGGAAAGGCCGAAATGTCTTTCTTATATTCTTGTCTAAAGCTAGCTACAAACGACAGGGCACGCATGAAGGTTATGCATGTTCATGCCGACTATTACATTAGGCGCTACCGTGTGTAGGGTTGCTTTGCATGTTCAGTCTGACTGTTCAGTCGGAATGATGACTGAAGAAATTTTAATTATGTAAAACCTTCATTCCGTCATGCTCATGCAAAACCTACCGTGTGTACCAAGAACGGGCATGATTCAATCAAACCATTAGTCGCATAATGCGGAGTTTCAGCAATTTAACGGAACTTAATTATAATAAGAACAAAAATGCAATTTTATGAAAGTAGGGTAGAATCAAAGATCCAAAGAATACTTGCAAGTAA